>PISX010009674.1:62268-74573 GCA_004024625.1 Mellivora capensis | reverse complement strand
TTTTTTTTTTTTAAAGATTTTATTTATTTGTCAGAGAGAGAGAGGAGCGAGAGCGAGCACAGGCAGACACAGCAGCAGGCAGAGGCAGAGGGAAAAGCAGGCTCCCCGCCAAGCAAGGAGCCCGATGCGGGACTCGATCCCAGGATGCCGGGATCATGACCTGAGCCGAAGGCAGCTGCTTAACCAACTGAGCCACCCAGGCGTCCCCAAATTATGTAGACTTTTTAAGTACATTTTTGAAAATACTTCGGCTTAATCTTTTTTTCAGTTGGGTAAGGATTTGCATGAAAACATCATAGCAATATATAGCATAAATATAGGAAGAATAAATAGTAATACTATAAGTAAATATAGGAAGAATAAATATAGTAATACTATAAGTCATATTTATAGTAATATAATGCTAAAGGGCTGGGGAATCTTACCTGTGTCGGGGCACTGTTGCTAAAGTACATAGTTGTTCATTTTGAAGTATGTTTACATCCATTTTAAGTTTGTCCTGAGTACTTTCATTGGAACTTTTTTTTATAATTTTGTTAATCAGTAAAAGGATTATATAGAATACCTAGAAGAAGTGATGGGTTGTTTACCATTTGGAAATGTGTGTTCTTTTTTTCTGTAGGAAATAATTAGTATTAAAATAGTTGGCATTTAAAATTTTTTCGGTAATGGTAGTTAAAATCCACTAAGGCATATGTATTTTCCTAAATTTGGTTTGCTTACATGTAGATGGTAGGGGAAAATTATTAAGTCAGTTCTAGAGGTACCTTATTTATACTATAGTACTTAGAGGTTGATGATGTTTAAAATTATTCTGTTTTTTTTTTTTTTATTGTTGTTTGTTTGTTTATAGGCACTTAAAGGGATATAAGAAGGTTTAGTGTTTGGATTACAAAAGTAACCACAGAATAATGTCATGCTTTGTGTTTGAAAATTAGGTTTTTAATTTCATGTGTTTATAAAAAGTATTTTCTTGTTTGGAAAGTTGTCTTGTAAGTAATGATCGTCATTGTTTACCTGGAGAAAAGTCTCATGCCATTACTACGTATTTCCTAAAATTTTGCTACATTGCTGGTAAGAAAAGCTATAGAAAGATTACAGAAATGTTCGCATATCTGGGCACAAGTTAGAACTGCAGGAAAATATAAACAAGTATTCAAGATTTGGCCTTTTTCACTGGATGGCTCTTTCTGTGGAATCAATTACAAGTTGAAATGACTAGGGAACATTTGACTGCCACCTCTAGATATTTTAGGTTAAGAAAAACTGCCTGAGATACAGGTTTTTGTGATTTGGGTGGTAAAGTGGAGTGATGGGCCACTTGTTTTAAAGTGAAGCTTCAGTGCTTGGCTAGCTACGGAGTAAAAAAATCTTACTCTGACTTGATTATGTAACATCTAGTTTTTATTTGTATAGTGCCAGTATTCTTTTGCAGATTTGAAAGGGTTTTTGTTAAGTTTATTTTTACTTTGAAACTCATTGTGATCCTTTGAGCTTTTTGAAACTGATGTTAATGACTGATAACACTGTGCATTATTAATATTATTTTTGAAATGTGGTATCCAGAGAGCTAATAATTTATGTTACAAAAACATCACCAGACTGTCTGAGAATTGAAATGATGGTTAGGTTATTTAGGGCCCACATGTATTTATTTGTAGACTAGTTAATTAATGGAATTTATTTAATGAATGCAAAATTGATAGTTTTATGTACTCTAACTGAAAGCTTTACATGTAATTGTATCAGTTTTAAGTATTGTTAACAGTACATTAGAGCAACAAACATTGACTACATCAAATGCAAGCCTTCTATGCAGGGAATATGAAGATAATATAGATATCCCTTGCCTGCACTGAAAACTTAAGCTCCTTAAGAGGAGTGAGATAAGTATAAGAATGGTATAGCGTAGGAAAGTCAGTGGCAGAAGAACAGTGTAAAGTGTCCTGAAAGTTTATGATAAGGGTCAGTTTAATAAGTTAGAATGGCTATTTGTCTTTTGGCTAACCATAGAAACATTGATTAGCAAGCAGACACAAAGGCAGTCACTGGAACCTGCTCGGGAAGCTTGTGAAGTCCCAGCTCTTTGTCTTTGTAGGTAGTCTAACAAGAACCTTGCTGCAAAGGTGCATTGGAGGCACATGTAGCGATATCCCAGAATTACCTAGTCCCAGTGGAACACAGGGCTGAATGGGACTCATGGAGTTACACTTACACTGTATAGAGTATTAGGGTCCTGGGTTTGTGGATTCTTAGACCCTGTTTGTACAGAGGTGGAGGTGCCTTCACAGTATTTCTAGCCAAGTCACATTAACTTGACCATCATTCATTTCACCAGTGAAAACAAGGGGTCTAAAACCCCTTGTCCTACCTGACACATTCCAGGGCTGACTGAAGTAAAGACGGGAAACATTGCCTTTGCAGAATCCTGTCCTGGCTCATGTCCTCTTCATGTCTCTCACTGTTAGATTTAACTATTCTTGTACTGTGTATTCCTGATTTGGGAGTTTAAAAAGTTAACTCACAGCTTTTGGATTTTAGGTTATTAGAGTTAACCCGATAGTTGCTAGTTTAAGATTAACTAAAGCATCTGAGACCCACCATATTCTGATGTATTTTATTTTTTTTTAACATTTAATGAGAATTTCTATTATGTAACATATTCTTTGTCAGACACTTAAAACTAAATTAATTAAATTTTTACAATACACTTGCGAGTTTAATGGGTTTATTTACATTTGTGAGATATTGCAGAATGGTGTCTGGGTTGGTTTAATTTACAGACAGCCTTTTCCATGTTTTCAGGTATGTTTCAACAAATTACACACTTTGAACACTGGACCCCAGAAAAGAAAAACAAAAGACCCTGCTAGCTCTTCATGCCTGGGCACTTTTATGGACTGGACCTTTTTCCTCTGGATGGGTAGTGCTGGAGGTGGGCAGGCATTGATGGCTTCTGCAAAACAGTACTTGCTTTCTTGGATTTTCAGTTATCATTTTCAGTTAGTTTACTGTTGGTACAGTTGTAAAATTGAGTTTCAGAGTTTTACCCTGGGTTGGGCCTCAGTAGAATGTCTACTATTAATAGGATGAGGATTATTTCTTTTTGATTTTTTTTTTTTTTTTGAGGATTATTTCTTAATTGTGTTTCTTGGACATGGTGTTTCTTGATTTGGGTATTAGCAAGGAATCTTGTAATTTTGTTTAGGAAAACGTGATTTAAGATCAGATTTTAGCTTTTAGTAGATGTTGAAAGGATAATCTGCTGTGTGTTCTCTTCCCTCTCTGATCTCATTTTATAGTAATACTTACCTTTGTATGGATTCTTGGAATCCTTGAATGAGTGTTCATGGGTGAGTTTAAGAAGTTCTCTGACCAAGTTTTGGAAGGATACTCAGTAAGTAAATAAAGGTCATTTTGGAGTACAAAATAACTCTAGGGTGAGGAGGAGAGGAGAATTTAAACTTCACACTTTAGAGATTTCTGTACTGGTATGGTTGTTTTTTTTTGTTGTTGTTGTTTTTTTGTTTTTTTACTTTAGACAGGTATTACTTTACAAATAATACAGTAAGCACCCTGATAGTGAGTACACCGGAATTATATTTTGGTTGATTAAAAATGGATTTAATTCTACCGTGTGTGTAGAGATAACTGTAAAGGCCTTTCAAGTTGTGATACTTTTGAACTTGATGGTCCTTAAGTGAGGATGGGGTCAGTGAAGTAGAGGTGTGCCTATTAGGTCTTATTTCTTTGCCTTTTGGGTGGCTTTGTGATTTGTCACTATGCAATCTTCATTTTTTTCTTTTTTTAAGATTTTATTATTGACAGAGAGAGTGCACACACACACGGGGAGAGGCAGAGGGAGAGAGAGAAAATCTCAGATTCCATAGGTGCTAAGACTGGAGCCAGGTGCCCCCCAATCTCATGACCCTGAGATAATGACCTGAGCTGAAATGAAGAGGCAGATACTTAACCGACTGAGCTATCCAGGCCACCCCTGCAGTCTTCATTTTGATCTTTAGCATCTGTTTCTTTGATGAACTTTCCTTTTGGGCCCCTTATTGCCCAGGTTGACCTTTGGGACCTAATTAAGAACTATAACCTGGAAGCTTGGGAGTGATGCCTTATTTAGACAGTTTCAGGGTTCCCAGGCAATTTGTGGGCTGTTTGCCGCAGAGTTTTATTTTCTTTCTTTATTCTTTAGTCCATTTTTTCTTTTATTTTATCTTTTCTCTACTTTTTTACATTGCTAAAACTGTTGTCATTCTGTTAATGTATTCTGATATTTTTTTTGTAGTTTAGGTTTGTGGAAGTATTTTGTGTTAGAATATATAAAAGATGCTGCTGCTAAGTTTATTCTCAGGAAGAAGGTTGGACTTCGTTATAGTTGAGATTTATATGAGGTCATCTAAAACATTTTAATTTACAGTAGTGGAAGAAACCCTTTTAGATAAAGGGTTGTTTTCAGGCTATGGATCTGTTGCATTATGTTCATTAGATCCTTTTCTTCTTTAAAAAAGTTTGTTGGGGAAAATTTCCAGTATTTTCAAAAGCAAAGAAAACCAATCAGCTATCACTGATCATTACCCATTTCAGCTATTTTCAACTCATGACCAGTTTTGTTTCATCTATATTTTGCCCCTCACCCCCATTATTTTGAGAGACATCTCAGGCATTAGTCTTACCATATAATCCATAGATATATCAGTTTGTCTCCGAAACATAGCCATAGTGCCCTTATTACACATAAAAATAACTTTTTTTTTTTTTTTTTTTTTGGGTAAAGATTTTATTTACTTGACAGAGAGTGGTAGAGCACAAGTCGGGGGAGCAGCAGAGGGAGAGGGAGACCTGAGCTGAAGGCAGATGCTTAATTGACTGAGCCACCCAGGTGCCCATAGAAATAACTTATTAATAGTAAATATTTTTTGGGCCTTGATTTTTTGACGTATGGAAGAATTCGTTCTTTGGAAAACTAGAAGAAAACAGATAATTAGCTGAAATATATATGAGTTTGTATTTTAATATTGTGGAAGGATTCTGTAATAGAATCTAACATAATATGGGGCAAAAGAGATAATTTTGCCTAAGAACTTTATGACTCTTAGTTCATTTATACATTTAGGGGAAATTTGTTTTTAAGATACAGTAGTTAAAATGTTTTATGTTTTTGAATTTCAAATATCAGAATGAGAACTAGAAAAGCTTTGGTTTTGCTTGGTTGATTTTGAAATGTTTGCTGACTTGCTGTGGGTGAAGCACTGTGCAAAGTCTTTGGGCAACAGTAAGACCTGGCCTCTCCCCTTACAGTCTTTGGAGAAAAATGTATAGACTGAGTGATCATATGTTGTAGTAAGTATAATAATAAAGTTGTGTATGCAAAGTACTATGAGCTCTCAAATGACAGAGCCAATAAAACAGTTAAAAGTTTTGATTATGGGTAGTTTAAATTATCCACACAATTCCCAGCATTTTGGAACATTTAATTTTGACTGGAGAAGTAAGTAGGTGAGGGAAACTCCACGAAGATGTAACATTTCATCTTGGCTATCGAACATGAGTAGAAGTTTAGCAAGAGGAAGGAAAGGGCAGACAGTTGGAGGTAATTGAAGTTAAATGGTGTTTGAGGAATTGTGAATAGTCTAGTATGAGTAGAGGGTGTCACGGTGGAGTTAGGAGAAAGTAACTGAGCACATGAAGGCTCACATCACTATAGGCCATAGGAGAGCATAGGATGTTTTGGGACATCATTGAATTCATCTCTCATTCAGGGGGAATTGACATGACCAGAGTAGATTTTATGGGACTATTATTGGCTACAGTGAGAAGGATAAAGTGGAGGGGAAAGGATCCTACTTGTGAAGTATTGGTGGTTAGATAGCAACATAATGGATTTTAGAGTAGAATTCTGCTTCTGCCACTTACTAGGTGTGTGATCCTTTGACAAATTATTTCATCTTTCAGAGGCTCAGCTTCTCATCTGTAAAATGGAAGTGGTAATAGATTTCTGGCATGCTGTTGCATTTTGTGTTAGGAAAGAAAATGCTTGGCATTGGTCCTAGCATGGAAGGTGCTCAGTACAAGAAACAAGTTATTACCTTCTTGAGAAAGACAGTTGAGTTTAAACTAAGGCTTTAGTTCAGGAGTGAGGGTGGAGATAGAGGCAGATTGGGGAATCTCTGGAAAAGAATCCTAGCATCTCACTCTGGCTTTTTTTTTTTGTCTAACCACATCTTAGTCTCCGAGACTCTGTTCTAGACTTTCTTTACTCACTCTGCCCCCAACTTACACATAAACTTGACTGCCATTTGATTACTTTAGTTGGGCATCTTGAAGGCACCTTAAACTGAACGTATGCAAACTGAATTTATCATTGTCTTTGATGTTTCTTATCTTAATAAATGGCACTTAATCATTATTTTTGCCAGAAACCACTTGGAAAGTCCTAGTAGTCTGCCTATCTTGTCATTTCTCCATCTTAAATTTCATGTCTGTTTCTCTCCATTCTCACCGTCATTATTCTGATTGAAGCCATGATCCTATCTTTGACTTTGGAAATAGCTTCATGTTTTTTTTTTTTCTAATATGTATACTTCTGCATAGTACAAAATTGAAAAGTTACATGAAGGGTGTTAACAGTAAAAAGAAAATCTCCCTCCCACACCATCTCCCATTTATTTCATGGCAGGCAGCCACTGATAAAAAGTATATTGGGTAACTTCTTATATCAACACATACAAAAGCATATTCGGCTGTATTTCTCTCCCCCACACAAATGAGGTCATACTGTATACAAGTCATTAAAATATTTTGTTATTTTTACTGTTTGCTATATGAAAATGTTAATAGTTTCTAATGAGTTGCCTTGGGTTTGACAGTTCTCTCAAATAGTGAGATGTTAGTGAGGGGATTGATTTGGGTTATTTTTAAGTTCTTTTGATTTTGAGGTTCTGTTACTCCTTTAATACATGATACTTAGAATAGAAATTCTTCAACATGTGACGATCTTAGTTGGAAGTATGTTAATGTGTGTTTTCTTAAGATAGCAGTTGCTTAATTTTATATGCTGTGAACTGTCAATTGGAATAATTGGTAAATTTTGCCTTTGTATTTTGGTTTTATTATTGACATTATCAGGCTCTGTGATTACTAACTTAATTCACTGTCGGAATGTTTATAGGAGTAGCCGTAGTTTATATTACTTTTATAATCATGTATTTGCAGGAGTCATTCATTTCCTTGGTTTATTTTTGTTTTTATTATAGAAAAGGAAAAATTGGTAAACTTGCATTCTTGATTAGTTGAAAACCTCACAGGGCTTAGTGTGTTAACTTATTTCATGGCAAAACATATTTTCATTTTTTAGTGCTTGTGTTAGAGTTATAACAGTAGTACTTTATTTCTTGGGAGCCATTAACCCTTTTAGGGTCAGTGTAGCTGCATACATTTTGTATATGATTTCAGGGAGTGTATGGATCCCTTTGAAGCCCAACTGTGGACTCCATTATTTTCAGTTAGTGTAGTTCACTTATTCTTGAGTAGAGAGGTAGATGTGTTAATGATGGGAGTATGTTGGGGAGAAAGGAAAGCCTTAGAACCACTGGGTTGGTTAGGTTTAGATGACTTGGATTTTTACCACACAGTCTGGTATTCTGTGACCACTTCACATATTCTTTCAAATTCTTCTCTGATTATTGTAAGAGTACTAGGGGAAGAGAATGTGAACTGATCGCTAGAGAGCTTAACTGCTCTAACTGGAAAAATAGCTGTACGCACATGTCTTTTTAACATAGTAAGTAGGCTTTAGTGTTGTTTCTTTAGTCTGGATGTTCAAAATGCTGGTTTAGGTTGGGAGGCTGTATGATATACTGGGAAGAGCAATGGATTAGAAAACTGAAGACCTGAGTTTTAGTGTCTGCTGCCTACTTTAGTCAAGTTGCTTAATTGATATGGTCCCAGTTTTACCATCTGTTAAGATGAAAGGTGGGGAATTAAAAATTTTTAGTGACTAGTGCTAGAATTCTAGGTAACTATTCATTTGAGTTTTTAGGATTGACCCAATTCTTTTAAGCTTTTGACCCAGAAGGGGAGGACACAGTAGAACTTTGTTGTTCTAGATGGTAATTTTCTTTGTTTTCAGCCTCAAGTGTTCAGGATCAGACACCAAATGAATGCAGAGACATAATGGAACTGAGAGTGGTATGTTATTGTTAAGCTAGTATGATATTAGCCATTCAGTTAGTCTTTGATTTGAAAGTTAGTATTATTTATTAATGGCTAGTGTTTGACTTCTCCAAACTGCTTCTTATAGTTGGGGCTATAATTTTTTAGGTCAGATCTGATATTTCTAATTATAGAAGATGTGTGTAATCACCGTGTGTGTGTATTGGTAAGAAGTGTCACATTGAAGGGGTGCCTGGGGGCTCACTCAGTTAAGCCAGACTCTTGTTTTTGGCTCAGGTCCTGATCTCAGGATCATGAGATTGATCCCATGTTGGGCTCCATGGTGAGCATGGAGCCTGCTCTCATTCTCTTTCTCTTCTCTCCCTCTCCCTCTTCTCCCCACTTGTGCTTGCACACTCAATCTCTCTCTTTCTTTAAAAAAAAAAGTCACATTGAATAAATATGTACTGTTAGGTATTGGGCATTTGGGTGTTAAAAAATGAATAAGGCAACTTTGTTTCCCTAAGAGCATTAGTAGGGCATTTTGTGATTAATTGAATGCAAACTTTTATTATTCGATTTTGCTGTGTGTGTGTGTGTGTGTGTGTGTGTGTATGTGTGTGAGAGAGAGAGATATTACAGTTTTATTATAAGTCTATTAAAAAGATAGATTTGGATTTTTTTTTAAGATTTTATTTATTTGATAGAGAACAGATGCGCTTGCGCATGTGCACCAGAGCCCACAAGTTGAGGGGAACAGCAGAGGGAGTGGGAGAGCAGGTTAACCAAGTGAGTCACCCAGGCACTGCTAGATTTGGATTTTCTTAAGGAGAAACTTGTTTTGTTTAATAGCCTTTCAGAGATGATAAATGTATAAAATGAAGTGGGTCTTCTGTCATTGAAGTTGTTCAGATTTGCTCATTGATACTACTTGGCCAGGTTGTTATAGACAACATTCAGACATCAAAGGATAACTTTTACTGTTACCTGTAAAGATTACCCAGCCCTTAAATAGTCATGATTCCATGAAAAGACGTAACTGAATCCTGAATATCTGTAGGAAGAGCTGGAGTCCTTACTAATCTGATGGATTTTTTGGCTCTTGGTTTGTCTTGTTGGACTTGGGTTGTTCTTATAAAAGTGGACATCACATGAGAAATTGGATATCATGAATACATTTTTGTAGGTAGAAATTCTTTTCTATTGGCTTTTTAAAATTTTGACTTTATTTTGGGATGATTACAGATTCATGTGAAGTTGTACGAAATAGTAGATCTGGTGTACCCTTTATCCATTTTCTCTCAGTGGTAGCATCTTGCAAAAGTGTACTACAATAAATATCACAACCAGAATATTGACACTGATATAATCAAGATAAAGAACTGTTCCATTACCATAAGTATCTGTCTTGTTTCTAATTTATAGCCACACTCTCCCCCACCCCCCATTCCTAACCCCTGACAACTATTAATCTGTTCTCCATTTCTATAGTTTTGTCATTTGAAAAATACTATACAAATGGTATCATGTAGTGTATGTCCTTTTGGGATTGTCCTTTTTCAGAACTCCCTGGATTAATTGAAGTTGTTGTATGAATCAGTAGTTCCTTTTTATTGCTGAGGAGTACTCCGTGGTATTGTTACCACATTTTCTTTAACCATTTACCTGTGAAGGACATCTGAGTTATTCCTAGTTTTTGGCTTTGCGAATAAAGCTGCTATGACCATTTGTGTACAGGTGTTTTTGTGAACCTTAAGTTTTCCCTGGAATAAATGCCCAAGAGTGCAGTTGCTGATAGTTACATGTTTAGTTTTATAAAAAACCACCAAACTGTTTAACCATTTTCCAGAGCAGCCCTACCATTTTATATTCCCATCAGCAGTCCCCTGCTGTGTTCCAGTTTCATTGCATCCTTGCCAGCATTTGGTGTTACTACTCTTTCTTATTTTTGACATTCTGATAGGTGTATAGTGATCACTGTGATTTAAATTTACATTTCCCTCATGGCTAATGATGTTGAACATCCATTATGTTCCTGCTCTCCATCTGTATAACCTCTCTGGTAAAGTGTCTGTGTTTTTTGCATTATTTATTTGAGACCTCCTTTTTCTCTAATATAAACATTTAGAGCTATAAATTTACTTTCTCACTACTTTAGCTGTGTCCCATGTTCTTATATATTATATTTTCATTTTCATTCAGTTCTACACATTTTTTTTTTAAGTTTCTTTGAGCTTTCCTCTTTGATTCATGGACTGTTTGGTAGTGTGTTTTTCAGCTTTTTAGGTATTTGGAGATTTTCTTGTTCTCATTCTGTTACTAATTTTTAGTTTGGTTGTCTTATTGAAATTATTGGTAATTTTATTTGTTCTGAGGTCCACTTTACCTGATAGTAATGTAGCCAGTCTTTTTTAAAAACATGAATATTTACATGATATGTCTTTTTCCATACTTTTACTTTCAATCTACCTGTATCATTGTATTTACAGTGATTTTTTTTTTTTATGGACAGCATATTGTTAGATCATTTAAAATACTCTTCCAGTTACTCTTTTTAATTGGTGTATTTAGACTACACTTAAGGTAATTACTGATATATTAAGGCTTAAGTCTGCTATTTTATTATTTTTTATTCAGTCTGTTTCTCATGTCTTATTTCTTAGGTCCTTATGGGTTACTTGGATATATTTTTGGGTTCCATCTTGATTTGTCATGTTTTTAGGTATATTTCTTTGTATAGATTTCTTGCTGTAGGTATTGTGATTTATATGTAAATTACCACTGTCTTTGGGTGCAGATGTTTCACTAGTTTGAGTGTAGTGCAGAAACTTTACTTTGGTTTAGGGTCCTTTTGCCCTCTGTACTTTAAGTTGTTTTTTTTTTTAATTATTTGTCAGAGAGAGAGGGAGAGAGAGAGAGCACTAGCACAGGCAGACAGAGTGGCAGGCAGAGGCACAGGGAGAAGCAGGCTCCCTGCCGAGCAAGGAGCCTGATGTGGGACTCGATCCCAGGACGCCGGGATCATGACCTGAGCCGAAGGCAGCCGCTTAACCAACTGAGCCACCCAGGCGTCCCTCCCTCTGTACTTTAAAATACAACTTTCTTTATGTAACATTGAACATCATGTCAGATGGTGTGATAAATTTTGCTTCAGCCAGCAAATAGGATTTATGAAACTCAAATGTAGTGTCATAGTCTGTTATACTTACCCCTAATTTTACTTGTTCCAGTGTTCTTTTTTCTTTCTGAAGTCCCAGCTGCCTTCTGCTTTCATTTCCTTTTGGTTTAGAGAACTTTCCAAGCTTCTTTCAGGGTGAGTTTGCAAGCATCAAATTCTCTTAGTTTTTCTGAGATTGTCTTTAATTCCCTTCATTCCTGAAGGATATTTTAGCTGTATATAGAACTCACAGTGTACAGTTCATTTGTTTCAGTATGTGAAAAATGGCCCATTATGTTCCCTATGTTTTCATATCAGAAATTTGCTCTCATTTGAATTGATGCTTCTCTATAAGTTGTATCATTTTTCTCTGCTTTTTAAGAATTTTTCTTTGTCTTTAGGTTTCAAGAGTTTAATTATGATGTATTTTGGTATGGATGTCTTTAGTTTTATTTTATTTGGGGTTCACTCAGCTTTTTCTACCTGTGGATTAATGTGTTTCACCAAATACTGGGAATTTTCAGGCATTGTATCTTCAAATACTTTTTCAACCCCATATGCGCTTCTGGGAGTTTGATAAACACCCTTAACTCTATTGTTTTTGTCCCATATGTACCTGAAGCTCTGTTAGTTCTTTTTCAGTCTATTTTCTTTCTATTTTAGGTTATCTAAATCTTACTGATCTGTTCACTGACTTTGTCTTATTTCCATTCTATTGTTGAGCCAATCCAGAGAGTTATTTTTGGGTTGTTGTATTTTTCAGTTTTATAATTTCCATTTGGTTCTTTTTTTTTTTCTTTTTTTTTTTTTTTTTTTTTTTTTTTTTTTTTTTTTTTTTTTTTTTTTTTTTTTTTTTTTTTTTTTTTTTTTTTTTTTTTTTTTTTTTTTTTTTTTTTTTTTTTTTTTTTTTTTTTTTTTTTTTTTTTTTTTTTTTTTTTTTTTTTTTTTTTTTTTTTTTTTTTTTTTTTTTTTTTTTTTTTTTTTT
>PISX010009674.1:0-62168 GCA_004024625.1 Mellivora capensis | reverse complement strand
AGTTACCAATTCTTTGAAAATTAGGTTACTTTGCTATAAATTTTTTTTTGTTTTTTCCATTTGGTTCTTTTAAAATAAGTTTTCTTTCCTGAGATTTTTCCATTTTTCCATTTATTTCAAGAGCAGCTGTAATTGCTCATTGAAGCATTTTATGTTGACTGCTTAAAATTTGAGATAATTCATTCAAAACCTGGATCATCTCAGTGTTGCATGTATTGGTTGTTCCTCATTCACAGTATACTTTTATGGCTTTTGGTATAGCGAGTGACTTTAACTGTGTCCTGTACATTTTAAACATCACATAAGAATTCTTGATCCTATTCTTTTTTTTAATAGTAGGCAGTCTCCTTGTTGAGGTGTAGTGCAAGGGCTGGGGCAAGTGTGTATGTTCAGCTTCTTACTGGGTCCTACAGACAACCATTCTGGCAAAAATAAAACACCGAATCATACTGTCTTGGTGGAGACTGATGGGATGTAAGTTCAGCTCCCCCCCCCCCCCGCCCCCCTTACTGACATCTTCTGGCAAAAGGTAGGCACCAGTTTATACTACTTTGTTGCCTCTGAGTGGGAGGTTTAAGATCAGCTACCTGACGGGATGTGCTTCCCCAGCAAGAGAGAAATGGAGGGCGAACTCTCACCACCACTCTGCTGCAGGGTGGAGCAGAGGCTTTCTACTTTGTGCCACTTCCCTGAGTTGATGCCAGGTGGGGGGTGGTTTAGTCTCACTGCTGAATGGGTATGGAGGTTCAGCTCTCTACTTGCCCTTGCTGACACCAGGGATGGGAAAGTGGAATGCTGATGGGCTCCAACTCACACCACCTTGTTCAGTCTTGTTGATGCCATTTGAGGCTGCAGGTTCAGCTTCTCCCTGGTTCCTGTTGACACTGGGTGTGTGTGTGTGTGTGTGTGTGTGTGTGTGTGTGTGTGTGTTGTGTGGTGAAGTATAGTGGTGGCTAATCCTGTCTCACACAGCTTTGTTAAGTCTGTTTGCTGGTGGGTGGTGGAAGTGGCCCAACTTGCCCTTGATACTGCTGGCACTACCTTAAATGGGTGAATCTGAGCACCACTGGCTTCCGCTGGGTGTTGGGCATGGAAGACCAGCTTCTTATTTAGTCTTGCCACTAACCCAGCAGGGTTTTTTGAGTCCACCTCCACCTCCTCCAGGACCTGAAAGATCAGCTTCCTACCTAGTTTCATCTATACTGTCCTGGTAGGGAACTTCAGCACCCCTGTGAGCGGAATAGGAGATCAATTGCCTATTTTGTCCTGCTAATGATAGTTGGATTGACGGTCCTGTCCTCCCTACTCTGGCCCAGCGGAAGGGGCATATGGAAGATTCAGCTGCGAGCTTGGCCACACTGAAACTGGGAGGGTTCATGTGCATGTTTGTGTGTGCAGATCTTTTGTTGAAGGTCTTTGGCTAGAATATGGTGGGTATTACTGAAAAGGTTTCTGTTGGTAAGCTAGCCTTTTCTTAGTCCTTTCGCTATGAGGAGAAGGCTTTTCTTATGACTGTGGTATTGGATGGGGGAGCTTCTGAAGCAGCACCTTGGCCCAGAAATATGGGAAACAATAAGAAAACCCAGAGAACTCACCGCCTTGTCATTCCTTAAGTCCTGCTGTCTCTAGGAAGTCTGTTCCCTTTTTCCCACCTATCAGCCACTTCCCATACTTGCTTGTTATGTTATGTCTAGGTTTTTTTTGGTGTGAGAGGGAGAGTCTGGCAGGAATAAAGCTGTTCTATTTTGGCAGAACTGGAGTTGATTTTTCTTTTTTTAATTAAAAAAAATTGAAGTATATTGGCACATAATGTTAGTTCCCATTGTACAGCAGTAGTGATTTCACAACTCTATACCTTATACTAAGCCGCAAGTGTAGCCACAGCCTGTCCCCATACAGTGCTGTTGTAATACCATTGGCTGTATTCCCTATGCTTTACCTTTCATCTTTGTGACTTACCCTCCATAACTAGAAGCCTGTACCTCCCACTCCACTTCACCCATTTTGCCTGACTTCCCAACCGTCCTTCCCTTGGGCAACCACCAGTTTGTTGGTATTTAAGTCTTCCACTAACTTCTACAGTACAGTTGACCCTTGAACCATGGGGATGGGGGTTAGAGATGCTGATCCTTTGTGCAGTTGAAAATTCAGGTACAACTCTTGACTCCCACCAAAATGTTAGCTACTAATAGCCTACTGTTGACTGGAAGCCTTACTGATAAGATAGTCAATTGACACATATTTTGTATGTTACATGTATTATATACTGTATTCTTATTGTAAGCTAGAGAAAAGATGTTAAAATCATAAGGGCGAGAAAATACATTTACAGTACTGTTGTATTTATTAGAAAAATCGTCTGTGTAGAAGTCATCCCATGCACTTCAAACTTGTGTTGTTCAATGGTCAGGTGTAATTCAAGTTTAAATAGTGAAATTTTTTTATCTAAAGATATTAGTCACATGTATAAAGTAAGTCTTAAAATCAAATTTGTAGGGAAATCTTAATTTCAGTGGTTTTAGTGATCATAACATGATCCTCAATTTACAAAGCTATTTCCTTCTATCAAGGCTCGACCTCTAGCTGTATTATTTGGGAGACAAAGTTTAAATAACCACAGCACTTGCTTTTGAACATCAAATGCTTTCTGTTATATTTTTTAAAGGAAGCACATATTTACATAGAGAGAAACTAAAAGTTAAGCTGGGTTATAGCAGACTCTCACTGTTTTGGTTTGCCATCAAATAGCAGTTCCTTCCTCTTCAGTTTCCCATCCCAAATATACCAGTACAACAAAACATTCTATTCCTTTTGCCACATTAAGGCCAGCAAACCAGAACAGAATCCCTTACCCGAAATTTTAAAACACTTAGGAGAATTGACTCAGAAGTTTTTTAGGAGGAAGAGGAGAGGTGGTATATTTGTTTTCCTAGAATCTCAGTGAAAATAACTGAGAACTTTCTAGGTAGGTGGTTATCAGTTCACCTAAGGCAGAGGGTGATTAATTTTGGCAATGCACGCGTTAAAAAATGCTACAGTATCAAAATGAAGGGACTTTTTAATAATTCTTTCTAGCTACAAATTCTGGACTTTTGTCTTTTCTGTTACTCTTTTGAGTGTGTTATAGTGCAATTTGTATAGAAACAGAAACTTGATTTTTTAAAAAAGTATGAATTTCTCTTAAATTTAGCACTTATTTAAGCAGTTAGTTTCTGTATAACATGCTGATCATAATGATAAATGGTAAATATTGTGCATTTTTTTTTTGGATTGTGTTGTTTAATTTCCATGTATTTGTGAATTTCCCTAGTTTTTTCTTGACTGATTTCCTAATTTTACTCCATTTTGGTCACAGAGTATAGCCGTTATGATTTTTTAAAATCCTTTAAACTTATGGAGACTTGCTTTGTGGTTTATCCTGGAGAATGTTCTATGTACACTTGAGTAGAATATGTATTCTGTTGTTGGGAGGACTGTTTTATAGATGGCTTTTTAGTCTTACTGCTTGATAGGGTTCTATTCAGTTCTTCTATTTCCTTGTTGATCTTTTGATTATTGAAAATAGAGTATTTTAATCTTAGCTATTGTTGAATTGTCTACTTTTCTCAGCTTTTGCTTTAAGTGTGTTGAGTTCTGTTATGTGTGTTATTTGTTTTTAATTGTTATATTTTCTTGATGAATTGGCCTTTTTGTAACTATAGCATGTTCTTCTTTAACCTTAATAACAGTATTTGTTTCAAAGTATATTTTGTCCGATATTAATATAGCCACTCCAGCTCTATTTTGATTACTGTTTGTATGGTATGTATTTTTTTTTTTTAAGATTTTATTTATTTATTTGACAGAGAGAGAGAGAGAGAGAGAGAGCGCGAGCGCGCGCAAGCGGGGGGGGAGGCAGAGGGAGAGGGAGAAGCAGGCTCCCTGCAGAGCAGGGAGCCCGATGTGGGACTCGATCCCAGGACGCTAGGATCATGACCTGAGCTGAAGGCGGTGGCTTAACCAACTGAGCCACGCAGGCGCCCCTGTATGGTATGTATTTTTACATCCTTCTAGTTTTATCCTATTTTGTCTTTGAATCTAAAGTATGTGCTTTTTTAGGGAGCATATAGTTGGATCATGCTTTTTTATCCATCTTGCAGTCTCTTAATTATGTTTACATTTTAGGTGATTACTGTTAAGTTATAGTTTATACCTACCATTTTGCTGTTTGTCTTTATGTCTTGTATTGTTTTTATTCTTTGTTCCCCTATTTCTGTCGTGTGTGTGTGTGTGTGTGTGTGTGTGTGTGTTAGATATTTTCCAGCATACTATTCTAATTCATTTTTTGTTAAAATTTTCATGTTATTTTTTAAAATTTGCTCTGGAACTTAAAACCAGTTCCGATTAACACCATCTTAATTTCAGTAGTATACCAAGACTTTGTTCTTGTACAGCTCCATTCCATCTCCCCTCCTTTGTGCTGTTATTGTCATATGTTACATCTTTGTATATTGTGTTCTCATCAACACAAATAATTATTGCTTTATTGAGAGTCTTTTAAATCACATAGGACAAAGTAAACTTCACAAACCAAAAATGCATTTATACTCCTTTTATATTTACTTGGGTAGTTACCTTTTTTTTTTTTTTTTTTAAAGATTTTATTTATTTATTTGACAGAGATCACAAGTAGGCAGAGAGGCAGGCAGAGGGACCGGGGCGGTGGGGGGAAGCAGGGTCCCCACAGAGCAGAGAGCCTGACGTGTGGCTCGATCCCAGGACCCTGGTATCATGACCTGAGCCGAAGGCAGAGGCTTTAACCCACTGAGCCACCCAGGTGCCCCTTGGATAGTTACCTTTAGTGGTATTTTGTTTTTCTTGTGATTTTGAGTTATTGTGTAGTGTTCTTTCATTTCCATATGACTGTCTTTTGTATTCCTTGCAGCTTAGGTCTGTTAGTGACACATTCACTTTTTGCTAGTAACAAATTCAGTTTTTATCTGTAAAATCTTAATTTCTCTTTAATATTTACAGATAGTTTTGCTGGATATAAAATTCTTGGCTGACCCTCTTTTCCTTTCAGCACTTTTAACATGTCATCCCATTGCCTTTGGGTTCCATGATGTCTGATGAAGAAATCAAATACTAATCTTATTGAGGATTATACTTATTATACATGATGAGTCACTTCTTTCTTGTTGCTTCTAAAATTCTCTTCTGTTTTTCCTTTTGATGGTTTGACTATAATGCTTCTCAGTTTGGATCTGAGTTCAGTTTATTTGGAGGTCATTAAGCTTTTTGGATGGGAGATTAATCTTTTTATTCCTATTACTTAATGCGGAAAGTTTTCAGCCATTATTTCTTTAAATGTTCTTTCTTTTTCTCAGCTTTCCTTTTGTGACTTTGATTGATGTGCATGTTTTGGTATACTTCATAATATTCCACAGATCTCTGATATTCTGTTCATTTTTTTTTTCCTTTCTGTTCCTTGACTGGATAATCTTTATTGATTTATCCTTAAGTTCACTGATTGTTTCTGCCTGCTCAGATATGCTGTTGAGCCTCTCTAATGAATTTTCCAGTGAAAATTTTAGAATTTTCTTTAGTAAATTGTTATACTTTCTATTTGCTACTTCTTGTATATACATAATTTTTCTATTTATTGATATTCTTATACTTCGCTTTAGTTCTTTTATCTTGGCTTCCCTTTGTTTTTTGAACATATTTATAATAGCTAACTTAAAGTCTTGTTTAGTAAGTCTGTCATCTGACCTTGCTCTGGGAGTTTCTATTGATTGCTTTCTCCTCTGTGGGTGGACTATATTTTTTCCTTTGCAGGTCTCAAAATTTTGGTTGAAAAGTGAGCATTTTATAGCTACTCCAGAAAGCAGAACGTTCCCTCTCTGCAGCTTTGTTTTTGTTAGTTTGTTGTAGTAGTTTTTTGTTTGCAGTGATTTTTGTGAACTAATTTTCTCTTGTATTGCCATTGAAATCTCTCCTTGTTTATCTTCGTGTTTAGCTAACTGTTAAAGATTTCCTTAATTTCCTGGAACCAGTAAGTCTCCCAGTCTTTGCTAAGGGTGCTTTGGGTGAAGGCAGTTGACAGCTCTGCCACAGCCTTCACTTTTGTCAGAGAGAGCCTGTGGACTTCTTAGGTCTCACCAGGTATGTGCATAGCCTAGCCTACATCTGGGCTTGGTCTTCTTGATTTTCAGGTTTTTCATATGTGTTGGAGCTTTTCAAAGGTGTTAGGAATATCTCATTCTCCCACTTTTTCTTTTAAGGTTTTTGGTTATTTATTGTATGCTCCAAATGTTATCCACTGTTTCAGCAGGCCGCAAAGTTAAACAGTTTTCTGGGATTGTTTGTTTCTTTTTTTCTTTCAGATATTACTTATTTATTTGGGAGAGAGAGCAGAGAGTACGGGGCGGGGAGGTGAAGGGCAGAGGGATAGGAAGAAGCAGACTCTCCACTAAGCATGGAGTCCAATGCAGGGCTCCATCCCAGGACCCCAGGATCATGAGCTGAGCTGAAGGCAGACGCTTAACTGACTGAGCCATCCAGCTACCCCTGAGATTGTTTCTGACAGATGCTTCTGGATAAAGGTTTTTTTTTTTTTTTTTTGCAGTGGTTAAACTCCAAATCAGCTTAATAGCCTGTAAGGGGGTCTTCTAGGGAACCATTAGAAAGGTCAAAAAATCACAAATTTTCTAGGGATGGGGCTCTGAAAGAGCTTTAGCTTCCTGCTTGCTTTACTGCAAATTCATGCTGTTAATTTTCAGGTCTACCATGGAGCTGCCCGGAGAGGCTGGTACTAGGGCAGGTTAAAAAGCCACAAAGGTCTCTGTTTTTACTAAGATTCAGCCATTTTTCTTTAGCAAATCCTTTCCAGAATGCTGAGGACATTTGGTTAGTTTCTAGAGTTATTAAAAGGTTGATTACAACAATATATATTTGTTAGTTTTCTCTTCGGAGAAGAATTGTTGGAGGTCCTTATTCACCATTTTCACTGATGTCCTTGTGCATTCTTCTTTAAAGGTAAAATAAATTTATTACTTCATGCAGATCATTCAGGTTGTATTCAGAGCTGCAGTATTTTGCCGTCAATTAAAAAAAATTCTGTTTTTTCAGGATGTCTGGGTGGCTCAGTTGGTTAACCCACTGCCTTCAGCTCAGGTCATAATCCCAGGGTCTCTCCCTGTCTCTCTGATAGATAGATAGATAGATAGATAAATAAAATCTTTTAAAAAATCTGTCTTTTTTCTTATGCTGAAGATTTTAGTTCTCAAAGACAGTAGCATAATTACTTCACTGCTTTGTCACAAACTACATATGCTAATAGTGTTAGAAGAATAATACCAGTACTGCCAGGTACAATGATTACTCATTGTAGCATGAGAATCTTTTGTAGTTCTTTTTGTTCTTTGGATATATTCCATTGGGAATGTTTGGTCAAATTACTGTGTTTTAAAATTCGTTGAAATAATTATTCTTTGATTATGTTATCAAATGGCTACACAATAGGTTTATTTGTTTCATTTTGCTATTGGCTTTTTAGGGATTGCTTTTTTTTTTTTTTTTTAAGATTTTATTTACTTACTTGACAGAGAGATCACAAGTAGGCAGAGAGGCAGGCAGAGAGAGAGGGGGAAGCAGGCTCCCTGCTGAGCAGAGAGCCTGATGTGGTGCTCCATGACCCTGAGACCATGACCTGAGCCGAAGGCAAAGGCTTAACCCTCTGAGCCACCCAGGAGCCCCAGGGATTGCTTTTTTAAGTTGTAATTTTTCTTTTTTTTGTAATGGAACATTTAAAATATTTACATGGTTGTAAAATAAAATATTACATTTTTCAAAACTAAATCTACCATCATATTCCTTCCTCAACCATTTTTAAATTCTGAGTGATAACTTGCTGCTCAAAAACCTCTGATTCTTCCCATTGCCATTAGAGTGGCATTTGATGCCCTTCAACATTTGGGTCTCCATGAAATCCTTACTCTCCATACCTACTCCCCATCTTTTCTTTATCTCGTTTTTGTTTCAAGATTTTCTTCAGATAGCTCTCCTTTCTCTTACCATGTAGAGAGAGAACCAGTTGCTCTTTGTGCTCCCAGAATGTTTTTTCTTTATGAAATTTAATCCACCCTGGTTTGTTAGTGACAGCTTTACTGATACATAATTTGCATAAATTGTGGAGTTCTAGTATACTTTTGAACAATAGAATGCTTGCATTCCCCAAAGGCATCTTCTTTCCATTCTCTTAACTCTTTCTTTGGTATTATCACCACATTTTATTGCAAATTCTGGTATTTCTTGACTTTTTTTTTTTTTTTTTTTTTCTCAGTTTTAGACATTTTCCTGCAGTGGAAGATAACCTTCCACCTACCTCCTCCATTTGTCCCCTTGTGTCTCTCCTCCCCTATAGTGTTTTCAGATACTTCTTATTATTTTTAAAGGTGTTTATTTATTTTGAGAGAGAGCGAGCAAATCCATGAGTGGGGAGTGGGGCATAGAGGGAGAGGGAGAAGCAGACTTATCGCTGAGCTGGGAGCCTGACATGGGGACATGGGGCTTGATCCCAGGACTGTGGGATCATGACCTGAGCTGAAGGCAGATGCTTAACCTACTGAGCCACCCAGGTGCCCTATGCTTTCAGATTAAATCAATGTTTAGATTATGAAGACTATGTGAACAAGTGCTGTTCACTATTACTACATTTCATGTACTGAGGTGTTTTTTTTTTTTTCCCCTCCCTCCTTTTAAAAAGGAGCAAATTCATTTCTTGTTCTTTTTTTTTTTTTTTTTTTGTCTCATGTGTTGTAGCCCCAGTATGTTCAAACACATCAGGTAATATACCAGTCCCTGCTCCCCTTGCCTCCCTTCCCCCCCCTTTTTAAAAAATTACCTTCTTCAAAGATTGCTCTGGCTGTGCAGGCCACAAGGCCTGTTGGACAACTGGCATCCTGGGACTTCCTGTCACCCTCATCCTAGGGTTGTAAGAGGCATAAACCTAGTAGCTAGTGTACTTTGGTAGCCAAAATGGGGAAGTGGAGTATGTGGTCAGCCATTCCTCACCCTGATCTGTGCTTGGTGTTTCTTTTTCTTTATCTTTCCTATCCCATCCCATCCCATCCCATCAAGATTTTATTCATTTTGAGAGGGGGAGAGAGAGAGAGAGAGAGCACAAGCAGGGGAAGAGGCGGAGGGAGAGGGAGAAGCAGACTCCCTGATAAGCAGGGATTCTGATATGGGGCTTGATTCCAGGACCCAGAGATCATGATCTGAGCCTAAGGCCAACACTTAACCATTTGAGCCACCCAGGTGCCCTGATGTTTCTGTTTCTATTCAGTATAACTTAGCAAGGATGGGGAAATAATAGGGAAGGGACAATTCCCTAGCAGCCAGGTCTAGAGGAAAAGATTTAGAAGTTTAACTAGTTCTCATTAATTTCTTTCATAATTCTCTTTTTAACCCTCCCTTCCTTCCTTCTCTCCTTCCTTCCTTTCTTCCCTCCCTCCCTCCCTCCCTCCCTTCCTTCTTTCCTAGATGGTGTTTATTTGACAGAGACACAGCAAGAGAGGGAACACAAGCAGGGGGATTGGGAGAGGGAGCAGTAGGCTTCCCGATGAGCAGGGAACCCGACTCGGAGCTCAGTCCTAGCAACCTGGGATCGTGACCTGAGCTGAAGGCAGCCTCTTAATAACTGAGCCACCCAGGTGCCCTTTTTCAACACTTTGTATCATTTCTTAGTCCTAACTAGGATTCTCCTGCTTGAATCAGAGGTTTTTCTGACTTGTTATCTGAAACACTAAGACACTTGGCATTTCATTTGCTTTTTGTCTTTCAGAATTTTATTGAGCTGGTTTGTCTATTGTTCTCTTTTTCTGGTCTGGTTATCTTACTCTGTAACAAACCACCCCCAAAACAACATTTTATTATGTTAACAAGATATGTGTGTCAGGAATTTGTAAAGCTTAACTGCAGGGATGTCTTTTTCTTTCCTCTACATGTTTGGGGTCTCAGCTGTGATGACCCATGGCAGAGGGACACTCAGACAGCTGGGGTTGCAGGATCTGTTTCTAAGATGGCTTCTTCATTGAATGTATGGCACCTTGGTTGGCAGGTATGGCTAGAAGGCTGGGCTCAGCTGGAGCAGTCAACTTAAGGACCTACATTTGGTCTTCGTAGGATGGTTGCTTTGTGGGGGTTGGACTTCTTAATGGCAGCACAGAGATCCAAGAGTTAATGTTTAAGAGGATCAGTTGAAAGCTGCATGCCCTCTTATGACCTTTATTCAGAAATCAAATGGTGCTATTTCCACCATAATTTATTGGTCAAAACAGTCACAAGCCCCAGCCAGAATCTAGGGGAGGGATCAAAAACTTCATCTCTTGATAGGGGAGAGGCATTGTCACATGGCAGAAAAACATGTAAAATGGAGGCTATTGTTGTGGTCATTGTTGGAAAGTACAGTCTACTACACTTCTGTTTGTTTTTAAAAGTGGCTGTCTTTTAATTCCTTCACTCACAATTCAGAGGTGTTGAGAGAGAGCAGCTATAAATTCAAGTTGTTTTGTTTAACTAGAAGTCCCTTGCATAATTTTTGCTTTTAAGTGAACTTTTTTCATTGAAGTGTAACATGAACACAGTTAAATTCACCTATCATAATTACGCTAACAGTTCGATGAATTATCAGACAGTGAACATATTTTGTAAATGCCACCCCAAGTCAGGAAATGGCCTTGTTTTATTAACACAGTGTAGTTACCATTTTTTCCCCCTTAATGACTGTTTGGTTAAATTGTGTTTAACTTAACTAAAGAAATGGTTCAGTTGTGTCTTCTATACGCTGTTTAAAAAGATGAAGAGATCTTGAAGATACTGTATCTATGGTGTCTTAATGTTGTACTGGAAGCTTTCAATTGTATTTAAATATGTCTAAATGGAATGTCTCACTCTCTAATAAAACATAGGAATGAAGGTTACTTTTACTTTTTTGGCAGACGTTTAGAGCATTGTTTAGCAAGTTTTTTTCCATCATGACAATAGGAAGAAATATGTTTTACATCGTGATCCGCTACTTAAAATACATGTACTTTATAATTGGAAAACTTTTTTTTCCCCATAAAACAATACTTTGGGAAAGCACAGCTACAGAATGCTAAGGTATTCAGTTGGAATTATCTGGAATTCCACATCAGTGGAGTCTAAATTAAGGACCTACTGAGCAGAAGGTTGAGGGAGGACATTTGTGGAAAGGGCTGTTCAGAAGAATATTTATACTTGGTCCAGAAGCCCTCTGAGAACTGAGAGAGAAACAACTTTTTATTATTTCCTTTTTAAAACAGGTATTAAAATTTCCAGAGCAGTTTTCTTTTCTAGTAGCTCTACTTCTCATTATCATGGTCTCCCCACCCTTGTACATGGCTTATAACATTTTTACTTCCTGGAGGTGAATTAATACATGACTATGGTTAAGAATAAGTATACCATGTGTTTTACCCAAACCTTGCCACATTATCTGTCTTCATTATCTTTTAAAGTAAGCCTTTTAATACCTCTGACTAAGCCTTAGTTTCTTCATCTGTAAGTAGGGATGATAGTACTTACCTCATAGCTTTGTGTTAATGGAATAAGGTAAAGTACACAGTGTTAAGAAGTTTTTAAGTGTCATTAATAACTAACAATCCTAATAATCAGTTTGAACAGCAGTAGGGTATGTTAGGATGAGGTGGTGGTCCCAGATAGGGTTGAAAGGAAGATTGTAGGAAGAGATCCCAGGAATAATAAATACTGTGTGGAGAGTGGGTAGTGAAGAAGGTGTTATTTGGAGGAATAGACCCGAAGGAGTAGGTGGTAATTCTGATGAATGTGGGTTTTAAGTATAGTTAGAGATGTTTCTTTTTCGTATCTCCCCCATCCTAGCATCCTAGTCCCTGGGTTTTGCCACTCACTAGCTGTGAGAACTCAGATAGGTTACTAACATAGCTACTAAAGTTCTTGATTTATTTTTAGAAAAGAATGAGACATAATTCAAGGTTCTCTTTTTATTTTAGAGAGTGAGTGAGCAAGAGAGCATGTGAGTTAGTGAGGGAAGGATAGAGGGAGAGGGAGAGAGAATCTTCAAGCAGACTCCCTGCTGAGCATGGAGCAGAGCCTGATGCAGGACCCATGAGACTATGACCTGAACCCAAACCAAGAGACACTCAAATGACTGGCTACCCAGGTGCCCCAGTTCAAGGTTTTCTCTTAATAACATCACTTCTTCTTGTTTGCAGTTTGTATGTTATCTTGAGTGATAAGAAAAAGTCATTAGCAAAGCTAGACTGAAATCTTGTGTAATATCAGATACTCCTGTGAGAGTATGAAGTGACAGCATACTGTGGTCAAAAAGAGTCATAGTGCTACTGTCTTACATTCTCTTCTTGGGTTAATTTCTGACCCATGGTAATAAACCTAGTGAAGATGTATCTTTATTTTACTGCATGCTTTGTTGACAAAAATATTTGTAGCTTACCAGGCTTTTCCAGAAACCAGAAGATGTTTTAGTCAGTTACACCTTGTGGATGCTTCCTAGGCATTGAACTTAGTTCTGAGTTCATTTCTTGCCGTGAGTCATGTGGTCAGTATGAAAATTCTGTGCCTGGTGGAGATGTGGTGGATATGTAGAAAAATGATTATTACCTAACCTCTTTTATATTGCTGATCTTGAGTTTATGTTGCCGCTTCTCCTTAAATAAACATCAGCGGAAAGGGCAGAAAATGTAATTTTGGAAAATGTTAGCACTATAGCTAAAAATGATGTTCTCTCTGTTCCAGTGTAAGAAAAAGTGACTTTTCTCTAATTCTGAGACCCAGCCCACTTTCGTTGCTTGTGTATCACCCTCTGGTATTCTACACTGGTGTTGGAGATAGAAATGTTTGCTGTCATGAAAACACATTTTTTCCTAGCAGAGAGGCACAGCTGATGTATTTTGTAATATTTTTGAGGGCTGGGGAATTTTTCATAAACATATATTTAATGTTCTTTGTAGACTGTGCCGGCTAGAAATAGTAAATACCCTGTTCTTTGTGGGGAGCAGCACTTATGCTCCTATGATTATACTGTGATGAGCAATAATATAGGTACTATAAGTAGAATGTGGGTTTCCATAGTAATGTTTGAGGGGAGAAAATAAGAGAAAATGTCAGTATCCATTCACTTACCAACATTTAAATTATTACTTTTGAATTAAAAAAATTTTCCCAGTCCTTTGGCTACCTTTATGTTAAAAAAAGAATGAAAAAAAAAAAAAGGAAAATGAAGTTTTTCTTACTGTATTTCTTTAGATTGCCCCTCTCTGGGGCTCCTGGGTGGCTCAGTCGTTATGCCCCTGCCATCAGCTCAGGTCATGATCCCAGGATCCTGGGATTGAGCCCCACATTGGGCTCCTGCTCAGCGGGAAGCCTGCTTCTCCCTCTCTCACTCCCCTGCCTGTGTTCCTCTTTTGCTGTCTCTGTCAAATAAATAAATAAAATCTTTTTAAAAAGTTGCCCTTCCCTGACTGCTGTATAGTTTAATAGGACATTATTTTCTTTGTCTTGGCATGTTTCTATTTTAAAATTTTGTCTTCCCTTCTTGATTGCTATTTCTGTGAGGACAATGTATGTCTTGTTTATTTGAATCTGGTGTACCTACACAGCATAGTGTCTAGCCACATAATATGTATCCAGTAAGGAATTATTATATTACTTACAACTTGTATTTGACTGACACTGTAAATCTTTAAAGCAGTTTGATTCCTCAGTTGGCCAGATGTTTTCAGTTTTCACAGTATTTCTTGGTTGTATTTATGACAGCACATTAGAATTGTCTTTCAGTGTCCCTATCTCCCAACACGGACTTACCTTGAAAGCATGGATCTTTTATTCCTTTCTGTATTTCCTTAGTCTGTCATAATGTCTGATAAGTTGTATCTCTGTAGTAAATGTTCAAATTTAGGTTAGTTTTTTTTTTTTTTCCATGAAAATATGAGGACAAGATTGTTACATTTTGGTATTTCTGAAGTGAACATGTTTATATCAGTTGACCTTTTTTTTTTTTTTTTTTTTTTTTGCCAGAAGGAAAAGAAAGCATATTGATAATGTGGGTAGACTTTATTTATCTTACACTCGTGTGAGATAGGTAGAACAGATAGTATTCTTATTTTACACAGGTGGATAGTGGGGCCCAGAGGGTTTTAGGGGTTTCCTAAGATCCTACAGTTAGCAAATAATGAAGCTGGGGCTTAAACCTAGGCTCGTTAAGTACTTGAATTTTACTTCGACCCTGAGTTTTAAAAGTTTTTAGTTTACTTAATAATGTCTAGGTAATTCAAGGTTTTATGTTCTTGCAATATTCAAGATTAATGTTTGCATTTAAAGTTATATATTAGGAGATTAAAGTGTGGAGGAGTAGTATCTATTAGAGTGCCTTTGGGTAACCTAAAGTACAACTGGACATATTCTTGAGTGAATGTAATATCTTCTCATTTATGGGTTTATAGTGCTAGGGTAAATATAATACAGAAAGAAATTCTTGCAGACTGTTGGCTTGGTTTATTTTTATTTAAAGTGTTACTTAAATTTGTTTAGTAGACATCTCTGCATACATTCCTTATGCATGTATGTCTTTGCTACAACTGGAAAACAGATTATAATTATAAATTGCATTTATAAATAAACTAAAGCCAGTACAAAAATAAACACCAATGCAGTGGATGATGTTTTGTCAAAATGAATTACTTGGCTGCTAGGGTTATGACATTTCAAGTTCTTTTGGTATACCTATACTGTGGTGTGCTGTATGACTTCATTCTCCTGCAGTTTTCTCTGTTGGAACCTGTACGGAAACCTTGCTATATTTTGTACATTGTTTCATTTGGTCTTCACTTTTATGGAATAAATAATTTGCTGCTAAAAGTAGCATTGCTTGGCAGCAATATGTACATGTCACTATTTGGATTTTGGGTCATCAGTGTAATTGAGAATGTTTTATCAGGCATTTCTAAGTTATAGAAGTTAAGAAATACAATTAAAATATACCCATAAGGCTTTCTAGGATACCAGAAAATACATACAGACCCCAGTTTGGAAAACACTGATTTATACAATAATATATAAGTCAGATCTTATTTTGTGTTAGTATGATTATTCAGTTTTTATGTATTTGAAAAGTTAATCATTTTGAATTAAAAAGCTAGAATAATTTTAAAGAAATCACAGTTGAAAGGTATCAAAGAATGCTGAGTTAGCCATTTAAATTTTATTTACATACTAGGAGAAAGGCAATCTATTTGGGGGAGGTGGAAAGGGAGGTGGCATTTTGCAAAGATGTATGGTTCATAATTTTTGTCATGAAGTAACTCTCATGAAAGCTAGAGAGGTATGTCTTGAGCAGTACAAATAAATACTCTGGCAGATCATAAAAATGAGAAATTTCTTTGGGCAGGGAGAATTAAAGTTTTTCTAGGTGTAAGTTTTTTCTCAATAGACTTTTCATTTTTTAGAATAGTTTTATTTTTTATTTTTTTCAAAGATTTTATTTATTTATTTGACAGAAAGAGATCACAAGTAGGCGGAAAGGCAGGCAGAGAGAGAGAGAGAGGAGGAAGCAGGATCCCCGTTGAGCAGAGAGCAGAGAGCCCGATGTGGGGCTCAATCCCGCATGATCTGGGATCATGATCTGAGCTGAAGGCAGAGGCTTTAACCCACTGAGCCACCCAGGTGCCCCTAGAAATTTTAGATTTACAGAAAAGCTGCGAAGACAATACAGAGAGATCTTGCACTCAGTTTTCCTTATTAATATTTTACATTAGTATAGTATTAATGAGTCATATTGGTAATGTCATTATTAGCTGAAGTCTAGTGTTTATTTTGGTTTCCCCAGATTTTACTTCATGTCCTTTTCCGGTTCCAGTATCTCATTGAGGATTACTGCCTTATAGTTAGTTGCCATGTCTCTAGGCTCCTCTTGGCTGTGACACATTCTCAGACTTTCTATACTTTTGGTGACCTTAGTTTTGAGGAGTACTCTTCAGGTATATTATAGGATGTACTTCTATTGGTATATGTCTGATGCTTTTCTCATGACTAGACTGGGGTTATGGGGACGATCACAGAAGCAAAGTGCCATTTTTTTATCACTATACATCAAAAGTGCCCCCCTGGCACCTGGGTGGCTCAGTGGGTTAAAGCCTCTGCTTTCAGCTCAGGTCATGATCCCAGGGTCCTGGGATCGAGCCCCACATCGGGCTCTCTGCTCCGCGGAGAGCCTGCCTCCTCCTCTCTCCCTCTGCCTGCCTCTCTTGCCTACTTGTAATCTCTGTCAAATAAATAAATTAAAAAAAAAAAAAAAGAAAAGAAAAAAAAGTACCCCCCCCCCCCCAGCACATAAATTGTTTGGGACTCTCCTGCATGGGAGATTGGGTTCTCTTTCATTTATTAAAGTGCTGCTTTACTTTAGTTCCATTCCACAGATTTTGGTATATTGTGTTTTCATTTTCATTCATTTAAAAATATTTTCAGGGGCGCCTGGGTGGCTCAGTGTGTTAAGCCTCTGCCTTTGGCTCAGGTCATGATCTCAGGGTCCTGGGATTGAGCCCTGCATCGGGTTCTCTGCTCAGCAGGGAGCCTGCTTCCACCTCCCCCTCTGCCTGCCTGTCTCCTAGCTTGTGATATCTCTCTCTCTGTCAAATAAATAAAATCTTAAAAAAATTTTTTTTTTCAAATTTGCCTTTTGATTTCTGCTTTAATCCATGAGTTTTTAAAAAAGTTTGTTTGGGGATTAGTGTCTAGATATTTGGAGATTTCCAAAATACTATATTGATTTAATTCTGTTTTGGTCAGAGAATATATTTTGTATGATTTGAATATTTTCAAAATTTTTAAATGTTTTACGGTCTAGAATGTGATCTGTGTTGCTGAGTGGTCTCTGTGCACATGAAAAGAATGTATATTCTGTGGCAAAAAATGTAAATTAGATCAATTTGGTTGATTGTATCTCTTAAGTCTTCTCCACCCTGTTAATTATAAGACTACTTACACCAATCATTGGAAGAGAGTTGTTGAAATCTTTGACTATGATTGTAGTTTTGTCTTTTTCCCCCTTTCAGTTCTGCCATTTTTGGTTAATATATTTTGAAGCTCTTTTATTTAGGAGGATAAATGTTTAGGATTGCTATAGCTTCCTGATGTATTGATATTTTTATTGTTATAAAATGACCTCTTAATTCCTGGTCTCATAGTTTTTGCTTTGAAATCCACTTTAATTTTAATATTGTTGCTCTAGTGTTTTTTTTATTGGTGTTAGTGTGGCATATCTTTTTCCATCTTTTTGCTTTTAACCTATTTCTGTCTTTAAAGAAAATTTCTTATAGGTAGCATATAGTTGGATCTTGCTTTTATATCCAACGGATGATCTCTGCCTTTTTCTTTTAATTCGTTTTGAAATACTAGCTTTATAGGAAGTTGCAAAGGGTGGCCCTGTGTGTACCCATCACCCAGTATCTGCCATGTTAATATCTTACTCACCTGTAAGTACACCTTGAAGAAATTGACAATGGAACTAAAATTGACAGGGAATTGACCATAGTATAATCTAAAAACCTTATTTGGATTTCACCAGATAGATATGTACTTCTATGTGTATATAGCTCTGTAGTTGAATAATATGTTTTTGTGTAACCACAACCAAGATACTTAAGTCCATCATCACAACAAGTCTCTCATGCTACCTCTTCATAGGTATACCAACCCCCTCCACCTCTAACTCCTAGGAATCATTAATTTGCTCTCCATCTCTGTAATTGTTATTTCATGAACATTTGATAAGAGGAGTCATGTAGCATGCATTCTTTTGAGATTGGCTTAAGTTCTTTGCAGTTCCTCCAAATAATTGTGTATATTAATAGTCTGTTCCTGTTTATTCTGGGCAGTACTCCATGGTGTGGATATACCACAATTTAACCGTTCACTCATGGAAGGACATTGGTTAGTTTCCAAATTTTAGCCAGTTAACTGCTCTTAACATTTGCATATACATTTCTATATGAAAATAAATTTTCATTTCTCTAGGATAAATATCCAAGAGTATAATTACTGGGTTGTGTGGTAAGTCTGCTTTTCAATTTTAAAGGAACTGCCAAACTATTTTCCAGAGTTTCTGTGCCATTTTGCATTCCCACCAGCTATGTATCAGTGATCCAATTTCTGTGCATCCTCTCCAGTATTTGGTATTATCACTGTTGTTTGTCATTCTGATGGGTGTATGGTGATAACTCATTGTGATTTTAGTTTGCATTTCTTTCCTCGTGAATGAGACTATTTTATGACTGTTTTTTCATGCACTTATTTGACTAATTTTTTGTGTACTTACTTGCCATCTGTAGATCCTCTTTGGTAAAATGTCTTATCCTGTTTTTTGTCTGTTTTCTAGGTTGAGTAATTTTTAAATGTTGAATTTTGAAAGTTATTTATATATTTTAGATATGAATCTGCTGCTGCAGGTGGATCAAATCATCTGTTGGTGTCCTAGTTGAGGAGCAGAAGTTGGGTTACTGTTGCCTCTGGGGATGGATCAGGCTCCCTACCAGTGTGTGGTTATAGTGGGAAAAGAAAAGGCTAGGATGCCCTGGGGCTTTCTAGCTACTGCTAAGGGTGGAATGGCCTGTCTTCTTCTGGATTTGTTATGGTTCTTTTCCTTCTTTCCCTCCCTCCTTTCTTTTCCTGCCTCTTGGTTCTGGGTTGCAGACCTTTCTGGTGTCCAGTCCAAGGTATATGGGACATAAAATGAAAACGTTGGGACTCACTGTGCTGCCTTTCTCAAAGTCCTGAGATCCCTGTTACCTTCTTTGAGGTTTTCTTTTATTACCACCTATTGCATATTTTTTTTAGGTATTTGTGTTTATAGGGGAGTTGTGGGGGGAATTTAGTGTATGCCATCTTATTCTGTAACTGACAGCTGATCCCTGCCTTTTAATTGGGGTGTCTCAACTGTTTTTGCATTTAGTGTGATTACTGAAATGGTTAGGTTTGGTCTGTCATCTTGCTGTATGTTTTCTGTTTGTTCCATATGTTTTTTGTTCTCTTTTTCCTCCTATGTGTCTGCCTTTTACAGGGTTAATGGAATAGTTTTCAGGAGTCTTTTAAAAAACTTTTTGGGCTACCTTATTTTAAAGTATTTGCTATACTTGTTCAATTTTTTTAAGTAGTTACTTTAGGATTCAAAGTATACATGTTCTCTTATCACAGTAACATTATAGCTTTTCTTAGATACTGTAAGAAACTTACTGTAGTACACTCTGTTTCACTTTTCCTGGACTTTGTAATTGTTGTCATTCATTTTATCTCTATATTTGTTATCAGTTCCACAGTACATTGTTATTATTTTTGCTTTATGCAGTCAATTATCATTTAAGGAGATTTAATAAATTTGAAGAAGTTATATTTACTCACATGTTTATGATTTCTGGTTTTTTTTTGTTTGTTTGTTTTTTTGTGGATTTAGATTTTTGTCTTGTGTTATTTTCCTTTCACCTGAAGGACGTTTAACATTTCTTATAATAAAGATTTGCTGGTAACTGATTCTTTCAGTCTTTGTGTGTAAAAGTTTATATTTTGCCTTTATTTTTGAAAGATCCTTCAGCTCGGTATAGAATTCTACATTGACTTTTTTCCTTTCAGTGTTTTATAAAGGTGTTACTCTAGTGTTCTCTGCCTTACATTGTTTTTGAGATGGAAGTTTGTTGTTATTTTATCTTTATCTTCTATAAGAACAGAGCTGTCCCTGCTCCTCCCCCACCTTAGTTGCTTTTAAGAGTTTCTTTTTTACTGATGGCATTACACAGTCTGGTTTTGTTTTGTTTTATTTTTTTAAACTGTTTCATGTGCTTGGGATTTGTTGAGATTCTTGGACATGTGGATTATAGTTTTCATCAAATTTGGGAAGTTTTCTACTGTTAACTTTATGTATAGTTTTCTGTCTCCTCTCTCCCCTCTCCTAACTGCATCCCAATTATGTGTATATCAAGCTTGAATTTCACTGTTTCCCCCCCACCCACAATATTCAGTCTGCTGTTGATTGTATCCAGTATGTTTTTTACCTTATGCATTGTAATTTTCACTCAAGTCTTTTATATCTTCTTTGTTTCTACTTGACATGCTCATGTTTTTCTCTACTTTCTTGAACTTAGGAAATAAAGTTTTAAATAATGTTATAACTTGTATAACTCTGTTTTTGTCTTTATGGGTCATACTTTCTTGAGTGTCTTTATGTCTTGTAACTTCGGATGCTAGACAGTGTGAACTTTACTGTGTTGGTTTCTATATATTACTATTTTGTTTTAAATATTTTTGAGCTTTGTTTTGGAATGAAATTAAGCTAATTGGAAATTGGTCATTTTGAGGCTTGTTCTTATACTTTGTTAGGGGGAAAGAGAGCAACCTTTAAAAACCTTGGGCTCATTTTGCTCTGGGACAGAGGACTGAGGTATGAGAGTCTGAGGACTCTTTTGAATGTTCCTTTTGTTATGAGGTTTTTCCACTCTGACTTGAGGGAATAGCAACTGTTTTTGGCACTGTTGGAGCCATGTAGATTTTTCCACTTGTTTATTTCAGGTGGCTCTAGTGTAATATATATATATTTTTTTCCTTTAGGTACTCATTGTTACTCATCTGAGAACTGAAGGTGGTTGGGGGGACACCTGTACAGATCTCGAAAGTGCTCTCTCTATGGCTCTCTCTCTCATTTCCTGCCTTGGCCTATTCAAATTTTCAGCTTCTGAGTCTGAGGGACTGCACTTTACCCTCATTTCTTTACCTTTGACATCACATGGAAACTCCTTCCAGACAGTAAACTGGGGGCAGTAATAGGAGTTACCTCATTTGTTTGTTCTCTCTCGGGAATCACTGCCTTTATTGCTTGTTGTCCAGTAACTAAAAACATTGTTTCACATGTTTTTCTTGGTTTATTAGTTAACGTGGCAGGGGAAATTGGCCCTTTTGTTCCATTTTTGCTAGAAGCAGAAATCCTAAATAAATTTGTAGTTTAATTTTATTTTAAATCTGCTTATGTACAGTACTTCCTGATGAAGAGTAATTCTTAATTTACCATTATCCCAGGGATGTCCTTTAAACTTTTTGCTTAAATTTGGGTAGCATGTAAGGTGTATAGAGTAATGTACCATTAAAGAGAGTAAGGAATGGTGTAGGAGTGAAACAGAGGATTCAGATCAGGTGCCACATATGATCAGTGTTCTAAGTACAAACACAAATATTTCTAGTTTTGAGGCCATACATTTATTTATAGTTAATGCATGCTTTAGTCTGGGGCTTTCCACCTCCATTCCATGGAACACTGTTGTTCCAGTAGGTTTTAATTTCTTTCATGACAAAAAGGATTCTGTGGACTGAGTGTACTAAGAAAGTTCTAGAATAAAGTTTGTCTCTTCTTTAACATTTCTCAAAACCCATTAATACTAATGAATTTCTGACTCACCGGTGAACCAGTGTAAACTTAATGGGTGGACTTTAGTGATCCTCTTCTGAATATCTTTATTGATATGTCATTATTAATGATCAGGGATTTTTTTTTTTCTTAAGATTTTGTTTGTTATAGAAAGTGTGAGTGAGTGGGGGGAGGGGCAGAGGGAGAGAGCTAGTAGGACATCTCAAGCAGACTCCCTGTTGAGTGTGGAGCCCAACACAGGGCTCAATCCCAGGAACATGAGATCATGACCTGAGCTATAATCAAGAGTTGGATGTTCAACCTACTGAGCCACCCAGGTACCTACCCCAGGGATGTTTTAGTAATGCTTAAATAAGGTGTAATTAATTTTTATGGGGTATTTAAATATATTCAAGAATTCGTATTTTTATTGAGTCTATTGATTCCTTTTTTTTTTTTTTTTTTTAAGATTTTATTTTTTGTTTGACAGAGAGAGATGAGAGAGCGAGCACAAGTAGGCAGAGCCGGGGGCAGAGGGAGAGGGAGAAACAGGCTCTCCACTGAGCAGGGAGCCCAATGTGGGGTTCGATCCCAGGACACTGGGATCATGACCTGAGCTGAAGGCTGCTGCTTAACTGACTGAGCCACCCAGGTGCCTCTGTTGATTCCTTTTAATGTATATTTATTTAGATGATTTTCAGTATTTTGCTGGTATGGTCTTGTGTAGATGTTGTTTTATACAGTACATATGTTTATTTGTAGGAATAGTTCTTAGATATGCTCTATTAAAAGAGGGTGGATACCTAGGCACATGTACACACACATAACAGTATGGGCATACATACATATGCATGCATTTGTTTTTTTTGATAGACACTGAGATTTTTTTCTCCGTTGAAGTTGTGTCAGTATGTACTCATACCACGTTGAAAGCCTGTATTTAAGAGAAACTTGATGAATATTCTCTAGTTATTTCTTCACAACCTAATATGTTTTTGGGCAGTCTAGAATAGTGATTAAACATGTGGACTCTGGAGGCACCCTCTCTCATTTCTAATCCTGTTTTTGCCATTTACTAGCAATTTGACCTTGGGCAGATCACTTTTTCAGTTTTCCTGTATGTAAAATTGGAGAATAATAGTACGTTGGTCAAGGGCTGCTGTAATTAAATGAATTAATACATATGTAGTACTTTGTGTCTAGCCCACAACAGGTAAGTATTATCTATTACTGAATATTGAAACTCATGAGTGAGGCTGCCTGCCCCCACCCAGTGTTTATTGTGGTTTTCTGTGCTTTTTAATTAATCTTTAAATTTAACACAGTAGTACACACATTTAATTACAGTCAAAAAGTTTATTAAAAACGGTATCCCCTAGCTCCCACTCCCTATTTTCTTCTTCCAAGTTTTATCTCTGCTGATCATATTTACTTTCATGTCTGTAAGTAATATGCTTTTGTTGCTTCTTGATTTTTCCAGTTTTAAGCATTTTTTATTTTCTACTATGAAAGGTAAAGATTTGGCTTTGTTTTTTTTTCTCAGCATCTTCCTGCTGTACTCTTTATACTTGTTAACTAAAGTATTCAGTGTTTGCTTTGTGACTGGGTAAACTCTAGTAATGGCTGAATCATGTAATTATTTTTCTCTGCAATACTATCTCATGAACTTAGTAATTTTCTTTTTGATTATTTTTCTGTGTGTTTATCACTAATTTGCACTCATCCCCTAATTCTTCATCAGTTGTCTAAATCACGTCTCAGGATGTTAAGATACATGAAGAACTTGATCAGTTTTTATTTTCCTAAAGAAACCTCTTCCATAAGCCTTCTAACTTGCTCCAGTCTGGACTGATTTTTCTACTGCATATGTTAACATCATCTTACAGAAAAAAGCTCCTTCAGTTTTAATGTTTTGTCACTTGCTTTTTAATAATCATATATCTTGGACTTTCCCCCATACCAGTACTTTAGGTATTCTTGTATTTAAAAATGGCTGTTTGGTGTATCCAATATAGCTGTACTGTAATTTAATTAATTCCATATTGATGAGGATTTGTGTTTCTAGTTTTGTAGTGAACATCTTTGTATATGTTTTTACAGTTTTGCATAGGGGTAAATATCTAGAAATGGAAAATTACTGGGTCAGATGGAATGAATATTTAAAATACCTCAGAAAAGATTGTTTACATTTGAAGTGTCTTCAGGCGTCTTTTTAAAATAGCTTAGATAATACTGAATTTAACTTTTTTACCCAGTCTTATTGATAAAAAGCAGTATTTCATAGTTTTACCTGTATTTCACTGTTAATGAAATTAAGTATATTTTCCCTGTATTTACTGTCTGTAGTAATTCCTCTTTGGTGAGTAGTCCATTCATGCCCTTTGCTCAGTTTTTTCTTCTCAGTTTCTTTCTTTTTTTTTTTTTTTCTTTTTTTTGGTGTGGGGGGCTGAATTTGTAAGATAGAGGTTTGTATAATTTAAATCTCTGGTTAAGCAGGAATATTTTGAAAATATATACATTGAGGTTTGGAGAAACAGTTGTTATCACCTTGCATGAGTACCATAGAAAGGTTAGAGTTTTGTGATTTAAAATTTATTGCATTTCTGGGGATGGAGATGAACCAAATAATAGTAACCAGTTCTAGCCCTGCTCAGTATTTCCCTTGGGTGCTGAGAATGGTTGAAGGAGGAAATAGATGCTTATCAAACTTAACTGTCTCCCAGGAATGTCAGTTTTACTTAGAATTTTGGGGCTAGGCAATTAGTTTTTATTCCCATAAGCTATTGGAATATAATCTAAAATTTATATGAATTTTAAAGTTAAGATGTGAGACTTTAGTAGTAACTTATGTAATATTTATATTTCTAAGATCCCTAAATTTCTGAGCTTTTAAGTGTACTTTAGGAGAAAAATGTGAGGATACAGGTGCTTATGGAATTTAACAGTGGTCACTGTACACTGAAACACAATAAAACAGAATTTTTATTATTTTTATTTTTTTAAGATGTCATTTATTTATTTGACAGATAGCGATCACAAGTAGGCAGAGAGGCAAGTTGGGAGGGGTGGTAAACAGGCTCCCTACTGAGCTGAAAGCGTGATAGGGGTTCAATCCAGGACCCTGAGATCAGGACCTGAGCTGAAGGCAGCGGCTTAACCCACTGGGCCACCCAGGTGCCCCAAAACAGCATTTTTAAAAAGGTGTGTTTTTTTAACCATTATTTATCATAATGGATTTTACATTGCAGTTAAGCATCTATGCACAGTGATATAATAAAATAAAAATTTTACAAAATGTTTATTCTTAACAACTTAAGATCTTTTGTGATACTTCATTAAAAAAATCTGGTCTTAATTTACTTAATTGATGCCCATTAGGCTGTGGCTTGCAGTCTGAAATTGCTTAACGTGGTACTTGTTATCTTATTTGAAGTCATCCTGAGGTGCTGTAGAGTTCAGCCTGGTCTTGTTCAGCTAGTAGTTACCTGTGTGACCTTAGGCACTGTACTTAGGTCTCTCAGTGACTCACATTCCTCAAACAAGGGGTAACTAAAAGCCGTACTGTCTCATAGGGTGGTTGTGAAGTTTAAATGAGAGAATGTAGGTGACACAGGCATATACAGCTGTCAGTGGTGATGTGCTGTTGCAAATTGCAAAGAGGAAGGATTTAAAACCAGGAGTACACCTCCCTTGCCCCCATCTCCTTTCAAAGAAAAAAAAAAGTCCCACAGACATTTTTATTAAAACATAGTAAGATGGTTTTAAAATATTCATATTGAGAGAAAAGAACAAGTACTTCAAGTATTCAATTATTGAGAAGAGCATTTTGAGGCTTGTTGACTTTCCTTTATCTGTGTTCCTCCTTTCTTAGTTTCCTCTTTTTTGTCCTGAGTCTAAAGAAAATGTAACATGCCTACAGACTACCACACAGGTAGCTATTGACATTTAAAAATGGTGTGTGCATATGTGTAGACAATTCAAATAGCAAGGAAAGCGATAATATAAAGCAAACCAAAAGCTTTCCCCCATCTCTCTACTGTTACCACTTTCTGTTTATCTTTTCCTAGTGCATGTTTGTGTTGTATTTGCTTTTTCAAAAATGTGTGCAGTGTTCAATAACTTGCCTTTTAAAATGGCCCTAGAGGTCTTGCCAGTATCAGAAATATATTACTCTTTCTTTCTTTTCAACCATTCTAGAATGTTTAACTTTTGTGAAGTACTGGAGTTTACTTAATCAGTTCCCGGTTGTTGGATTATTCTGTTGTTGGGTATTTGCTTCCAGTTTTTTCTTAAATCTTTTTGTTTAGTTTTGTTTTGTTTTGGAAAACACCAAACCATTAGAAAAGTTGAAAGGATAGTGCAGTGAATATCTGTAATTTCCTTCACCTAGATTCACCAGTTGTTAACATTTGGACACATTTGTGTTTCTCTTCACATTTTACTAAGTCACTTGGAAGTTACCTGAATAGTCCAGCATGGATTTCGTAAGAACAAGTATGTTGTCCAAAATATCCACAGTATAGTTCTCAGTTGGGGAAGGTTAACGTTGATAATACTATTATCTAATTATAGTCTGTATTAAAATTTTCTCATTTTCCCCATGGTGTCCCATAGTTGTTGTTTTTTAAATCCAGAATCTAGTTAGGGATCACATTTTGTATTATGTGTCTTGTCACTTGAATCTTTATAGTTCCCAAGCCTTTTAAAAATTTTATTTATGTATGTATTTTTAAAGATTATTTATTTATTTATTTGACAAAGATCACAAGTAGGCAGAGAGACAGGCAGAGAGAGAGGGGGGAAGCAGGCTCCCCGCCAAGCCGAGAGCCCGATGCGGGGCTTCATCTGAGGACCATGAGATCATGACCCGAGCCAAAGGCAGAGGCTTAACCCACTGAGCCACCCAGGCGAGCCCCTAAGCCTTTTTTTTAAAGTCTGTTTCTTTGCCTGTCTCATAAATTTTTGTTGAAAATTGTACATTTTCAGTAGTATATTGTAGCAACTCTGGATTCCGAACCCTGCAACCTCCTAGATTACTGTGGTTGCTGTTTGTTTGTTTAGTGTCTTGCCTTGATTAATTCTGTAGTCTCTTTTTTCTGTAGTGTGTTACCACTGATGTCTCTGCTCATTTGTTCATTCCTTTAATTTTTGGCTTTATTTTTAAGCTTGGCTTCCTAGAAGTCACCCCTGGGTCAGTAATAGTTTAATGATCAGCCAGTGACAAATAAGAGGTTGTGTTTAAACACCTTGATCCAGTAAGGCATCCTTTACTGAAATGTCTGTGTATATTGGGAACACATTCAGAGTTCGGATTTAAAGTTCATACCCTCTGCTTGAGCAAAGGTATGAGTAGACAGCTAGAGATCTCTCTTGTCTCTCCTGAGTGTGTGTACAGTTTTCCAGACTCCCAGGAACATGTGGGAGCTTTTCAAGGTTTACTATAGTTGTCTCATTCCTTAGGTCACCCAGTAAAATTTCTGGCTGATTTTATGATTGCCCCTACCAGTATCTCAGCTTCAGGCAGCTTTGATGTTGGTCTTCCTCAGTTGCACAGGTGCGTGGGCGTGCACACACACACACACACACACACACGAATATTATGCAGCCTTAAAAAGGAAATCCTGTTACCTGCTACAATGTGGGTGAACCTTTAGGACCCTTAGGCTAAATGAAGTAAGCTGGTCACAAAAGGACAAATACTGTGTGATTCCACTCATGTGAAGTATCTGAGCTAGTCAAAACAACAGAAACAAAGATGGTTGCCAGGGGTGGGTGTGGGAGTGGATGGGGGGAAAGGGAGTGATAAGTGTTTAATGGGTATAGAATTTCATTTGGTATACAAAAATACTTAACACTCCTGAACTGTGTATTTAAACATGGTTAAGATTGTAAATTGAATGTTAAACATGTTTTTTTCCCACCACTTTAAAAATATCAAAAAGGGGCGGCTGGGTGGCTCAGTGGGTTAAGGTCTCTGCCTTGTGCTCAGGTCATGATCCCAGGGTCCTGGGATCGAACCCCGCAATGGGCTCTCTGCTCAGCAGGGAGCCTGCTTCCCTTTCTCTCTGCCCACTTGTGATCTCTGTCTGTCAAATAAATAAACAAAATCTTAAAAAAATATATCAAAAAGTTAAAAAAAAAGACAACATGCAAATGTCTACAAAAATCCTACTAAAATTGACTTAATTTGGTGTTCTTTTAGGTGGGGGGGATGTCTTAAAAATTTTTTTTCTCAGTGACTTAATGTCACCTGATTTTCTCTTAGCTACCAAACTCCTAAAGCTAGCATTGGGTTGATGTAAAGGAGTCCAAGCACAGAAGATGGAGATAGTCATTAGTTTTCTCTTGAATCAGAATCCACTTGATAGGTCTGTTCTTTTTCCAGGTATGAGAATTTCAATCTCAACAAATACCCAATAGGCAGTATAAAACAGAATAGAGAACAGCTACCTTTTTGTGTTAAGACAGGCATTTATCCAGTGTTATTGTTTTGCTTTAGTACCTTGGAGCCAGGATATGGATGCCTGCCTCCATCTGCTGATTTGTCTCAAACTGAGAAGCTTGCCTGTATATTCTGATGATAGCTTTTAGATCATTGCTGTTTTAAGTTAGACTAGTGGTCCTTCTTGCTCTAGGTAGCCTTTTGCTGTTGTTACTTGTGTCCTGTTTGACATTTAGGTACATGACTGGCTCCTTAAATTTTACTTGGATCTTATTTGATCTTTCAGCAACATTCATCACAGTAGACTGTTCATTCTTGCATTTCTAAAGCTTATTTCTTCTTTCAGTTTCTTTGACATGCCAAGGTTTTCTGATTTTTATTTTGTTTAACTGGACTTTTTTTTTTTTTTTAAATCCTATGTATTTCTTTTAGTCCCATTAACCCTGCCCATGTTTAATTGTATTTTTTAAGACCTTTATTTACATGTCTTACTTATATATTGTTTTTCTTTTACTTTCTTCCCCTTCCCCCTTTCCTTTTCTTTCCCTTTTCTGTTCCTTTCCCCTTTCCGTTCTTTTCCTTTCTTTTTCCATTTTCTGTTTTCCGTTTCCTTTAGAAAACACATGGGGCACCTGGTTTGCTCAGTTGGTCAAGCATCTGCCTTCGGCTCAGGTCATGATCTCAGTATCCTGGGGCTCAGGTCATGATCTCAGTATCCTGGGATCGAGCCCCCCATTGGGCTCCCTGCTCATGGGGGAGTCTGCTTCTCCCTCTCCCTGCTGTTACCCCTGCTGTGCTCTCTCTCTCTGTCAAATAAGTAAAAAAAGATAAATTAAGAAATCAGGTACACAGTTAAAAAACCAAACCAAACCAAACCAAACCAAGTGGTTCTTCAAGAAGTATAGTGGAAAAGAGCAATCCTCCACTGTCCCTCCTTTGGTATTTGCCTCCATCTTTCTAAATAATATACTGCTGTTTTTGTCAATCCCTCACCCTTTCCTCCATTTACATTCTGTTGAGTTTCTAAGTAGGGAGGATAAAGTTGTGTTGTTTTAATAATCTTCGTTTACCTTTACTTTGTCCCTCCGGTATAATAGCCTTGGGTTAAATTAATAAGCAAATTTTACCTTATAAGCCAAGAAGTATATTACAATATATATTTATTTAAAAAAAGTTTTCCTAATGCTAATAACTTTTTATCATTTTAAGTTTTAATGACTTCTGTTGTTTGTCATAGGTTTCTATCACTGATTCTTACCAAACAGCTGTAAATTGCTTCTGAATACTTTTTCCCGTTTTTCAAGTACGTTGTAGACTCTATTGGTCTGGATAATTTACTCATAAATCTTTCCTGGTGCCCTCTTCTCTCCTGTGGTTTTTGGCTTTCCATCATCTTTGGGAGAAGCACGTCTTCACCTTTGTGTTGGAGCTGTGTTTCTTGGATGCCTTGTTTCTCTTTGTTCTTCTACTTCTTGATAGTTTGTCTGGTATAGAATTTTATGTTGGAAATAATATTTCTACCATTTTGAAGTCAGTTTCTTTGCCTTCTAGCTTTCTGTGTTTGGGGTGAGCCATTTTGTGTGTAATTAGATTTGTTTTTTGTTTGTTTTAAACTTTCCGTTCTTTCACAACTTTCAGGATTGTATCTATACCTGCTATTCTGAAAAATCATGTTAATGGCCTTGGTCTCCCTGAAAAGTTAAAGTCCCTCAGGTCTGGGAAATGCATGTTGGCTCAAGCTTTTCATTATTTGATGGTATCTTCATAGAAAAAATTAGTTCCTTCCCATTCTTACATATTTCAACTAATATGGAGCCTAAGCCAGTTACGAGAAATCTGGTAATTTAGAATGACAACTCTAGCATGTGACCTGGGAATAGATACATGAATGAGAATTAGTCTTAGCCAGAGAGGGAAGTGATCAGAGGCATGTATGTGGGGCAGAGAGGGAGGAGTGGTGACTTGGAGCATCTGATCTTGTATATAATAGAATTCTAGAACAAAATAGGTCCTGTATAGATAAGTTAGAAAAAAGAATTGTTTTGTCATAGTAGACCTTGTAAACAAATATTGAGGAAAAAAATTTTCATGCTACTTGTTAAAGATGATAAGGCAGACTTTATTCAAGGGGGCTATTGCAGAAGGTATAGAGATCACTGCGGTGGTCATGATTTCAGAGAGAGATTGGATTCAACCCTGAATATAGTGTGGACAAAATTTATAGACAAGGAGCAGGGAGGGGGTCAGTTGCCAAAGTCAGGCTAAAGTGACCAGACATCACCTGTGGGGTGGCAGGATGGGGGATTCTGGCTAAAGCAGTTTAGCAGGATTCTTGCTAATAGTGGACAATGCAGAGAGAGCAGCACAGAAATCTAAATGTTGAGGCCTAGTTGAAAATGAGCTCAGAGGAGCCTTAGTTGAGTTTGTTCAAGGAGAGAATCTTTGTCATGGTGCATTGAGCTAAGAAAAAGTGGTATGTCTAGAAAACTGTTAGGGGGAAGCAGAGATTTGGTAAGGATGGTTGGTGATGCTGTATCATGCAAGGCCTTCCATTTTCTATTATTCATATATAAGCAACTAGTTCTCTTTTTTCTCTTCCATTATAATACATGTAATGCTTGGCCTTTTCTGGGACTGTGTCCCATCCTGGAAAGCCATGTCTTTCATTTAATAAAATATCATGGCATTCAAGAGGGTGATGTTATGTACTGAATATCATACAGGTACATCCTGTTCTAAATGATTTATAGTTCAGCATTTATAACATCTTCATAAAGAATCCCGCAGTTCATTTTAGAAAGCAAAATACATCCATCAACAGATGAATGGATAAAGAAGATGTGGTATATATACACGATGGAATACTATGCAGCCATCAAAAGAAATGAAATCTTGCCATTCGCAACGACGTGGATGGAACTAGAGGGTATCATGCTTAGTGAAATAAGTCAATCGTAGAAAGACAACTATCATATGATATCCCTGATATGAGGAAGTGGAGATGCAACATGGGGGACTAGGGGGGCAGAAAAAGAAGAAAAGAAACAAGATGGAATTGGGAGGGAGACAAACCATAAGTGACTCTTAATCTCACAAAACAAACTGAGGGTTGCTGGGGGGAGGGGGTCGGGAAAGGGGGGTGGGTTAATGGACATTGGGGAGGGTATGTGCTATGGTTAGTGCTGTGAAGTGTGTAAACCTGGCGATTCACAGACATGTACCCCTGGGGATAGAAATTTGTTTATAAAAAATAAAAATTAAAAAAAATATGTATCATTTACAAAAAAAAGCAAAATACACACACCTCTAGTAAAGCTTAGGGAGGGGGCAAAGGGGAACATAAATATAAAACAGCAGAAATGAGAAAGGGATGCAGACATAATTAAAAACTATAAGATATACAGCCAAACAGTAATTAACTTTAAAATCTTAGGGGAATAGGTAGTTTGTGACAAAGATGCGAATTATGAACTGTGATTCAGAAAGTTCACAGTGGTGGTAGATAAATAAAAAGTTTCCCAAAACTCCAATTTTTGCTTGAAATCTAAAATTGTGAGATCAACTCATTTAATCCTTGCAGTTATCCTTTGAGGTAGTTGCTGTAAAATATCCCTGTTTTACAGAGCACGGAGAGATTAAGTGACTTGCCCAAGGCCATACAATGCAAAGGTACAATTCAAAACCTACCTAGCCAGAGTTACAGAGCCCACACTTTTATCCACTGCACTTAGCTCTGATGTCATTAAAAAGAGTAAACTATTCGGATACTTTGACATTATAAATACCATTAGTAGCTGTAGTGCCCACCAGGGTGCCTTAGGCTCAAAAGCCATTCAGATGAGTAAGGCCTGATTAAGTCACACTTGATGTCAGATTGACATGGAAGGATATTGGACAGGAAGTGGCATGCCAGCAGAGCAGTGACAGGCATTTCTCTTCCATGAGAATCCTTGCAGTTTTGTCTAGAGCTTAGTTTTTGGCTCATGAGGTGACAGTTGAGGTGTGAGAGAATGAGACTCATAGGTGGGTGCAGAGCTACTCTTTTGTATTAGTTTTCTGTGGTTGCTGTGAGAAATTACCACAAACTGGGTGGTTTAGAACAACAGAAATTTATTCTCACAGTTCTAGAGGCCAGAAGCCTGAAATCAAGGTTGGTATGACAGTAGGGCAGTACTGTGTGTGGAAGCACTAGTGAAGAATCAGTTCCTTGCTTCTTTGGCATTTTCTGCTGGTAGTTCTTCACATCTCTGTCTCTGTGTGTCTCTCTGAGAACCTTTACTCCTCTTATGAAAGGATACAAGTGATTGCATTTAGGGGCCACCTAGATAATCCACGATAAGTACCTCCTTTCAGGATCCTTAAATTAATCACGTATTTTGCTATATAAGGTCATCTTTTGTTCATCCTACCACTTCTGCTTCAAACACACATACCTACCCCAAATAGGAACCAATATCTTTTGTAATTTTTATGGGCATACTCTCCCTGCAGTCTCCACAGGGACATGCTTAGTTAAAAGAGCCCCTATATTGAGGGAATTTCAGAGCTGTAGCATCCTACCAGATATTCATAGTTCATTTTGCAGTTCTCTCACTTTAGATTTATTTCATCAGTAGGACTTTTACCATGATTGGTGGTGTTGGTAACACAATCAACATTCTACCTTTATCAGGTTTTAGCGGTAAAGGAACTAGTTAACCCAAGATCTGATTTTTCTGTAAAGAAGAATGGGTTTTGTTGATCTACTGGCAGTAACCTATTACTTAGGCTATGTCATAAATTACTGTATATTGTTGATTTATAACCTTTCATGACTTAATGATACTGTCTTAGGCTTTGGGAGTAGAAGTGAGTTGGTGATGGTATACTGAGTTTCTTTCTAAGGATGAGGGTGTGTCATTGTAAGATTTGTTTCAGGTTTTGCAGATAAGAAAAAGATGCTATAACCATTGAATAGTAGGCAAAAGATGTTTTTAAGGATTGGAGAAACATGTAGTAACATGGTTTAGGGCAGTTAGGCAAGCATGAAAAAAGGAGCAGGAGAGCACTACCAGTTACTTCAGTGTCAAGAAACATATTAGAGTATCAAAAAATTAAATTTGTTAATTTTTTGTTGTTGTTAACTACCATCAATCATACCGGAAGAGCCTTTAAATTTTGGGAAGCTGTCAAGCTCACAGTGGAGGTCGATTTAAGTTTTCCCAAATTCTGATTTGTGCTTGAAATCTCAAGTTTGATCGTCGGCAAGAGATTACTATTACTTGCTTCTCTTGAAATGGCAGACTCATCATTTCATTTGTTTTCAAGATGTCTTCCAGATACCTAAGTCAGAGTAAGCATAGTTTGTTAGTCATTGTTCTGTGAAAAGAGGCCAGTTCAGTTTACAACTTTAAACAATCTCACATGTACTTTCCCACAATATGGCCACTGTACTTCAGTATGGAGCAGAAATGCTTGTTTGCTTGCTTGCTTTATTTATTTATTTATTTATTTATTTATTTATTTAAAAGATTTTATTTATTAGAGAGCATGAGAGTTCAGTATGGAACAGAAATGCTTGATTTATTTATTTATTTATTTTAAAGATTTTATTTATCAGAGAGAGAGAGAGAAAGAGAGCACGAGAGCATGAGCAGGATCAGAGGGAGAGGGAGAAGCAAACTCCCTGCTGAGCACTGAGCCTGATGCTGGCTAGAGTCCAGGACGCTGGGATCACGACTTCAGCTGAAGGCAGAGGCTTAACCACGCTTAACGGATTGAACCACCCAGGTGCCCCTGGAGCAGAAATGCTTTACCTGTAGTTCGGATTTTGCCATACACATTGTTCAAACAGTGTGTACTCAGGGGTTGACTTTTTTTTTTTTTTAAAGATTTTATTTATTTATTTGACAGACAGAGATCACAAGTAGGCGGAGAGGCAGGCAGAGAGAGATGGGGGAAGCAGGCTCCCTGCTGAGCAGAGATCCCAGGACCCTGGGATCATGACCCGAGCTGAAGGCAGAGGCTTTAACCCACTGAGTCACCCAGGCGCCCCGGGGTTGACGTTTAATACAAGGACTTTTACTGTTTCATCAAGGATATTCTTAAGTTGAAACTGGCATTAACAACAAGAAAAAACTGTACTTGTTTGGTGGTGAAGAATATGATAATTTCTGGTTCAGTTTGATGCCTCTGGCTTAACTCCTGCTAAATTGCCAGCAGTTTTACTAACCATTAATTTTATATCATCAGGATAAATGTCAGCAGAGTCAAAAAGAGAAATAACATCTTAGTATTACAATGAAAATAACTTTGACTCAGCAGACCTCCTGAAAGGATGTAGGAGACTCCCAGTTGTCCATGAACCACACTTTGAAAACAGCTGCTTTGGGGAAATTTCAACATTTTTTTTTTTTTAAGATTTATTTATATTATTTTTAGAGAGTAAGGACTAGGGTGAGTTGGGGGAGGGGGAGAGTGAGAGGGAGAAAAAAAATCCTCATGCCAACTCCCCGGAGCGTGGAGACTTCGCTGAATGCAGAGCCCAATGCAAGGGCTCCTTCCGAGGACCCTGAGATCTTACGAGCCAAAATCAGGAGTCAGCTGCCTAACCTACCAAGCCACCCAGGTGCCCCCATAGCATGTATTCTTGACTTACTAAAGTCTCATTGGTACATCCTCCCTTTTCTTGGGCAATGTAAGATTCTTGGAACCTCTACCCTCCTCCCCTCCTTTATTCTATCATTGTTGTATATATTCTGTATATGTTTTAAATATAAAATATTACTGTTAAAGTTGTCACCTACATGTTTAAGATTTTCCTTCTCATTCCTTCCTGCATCCCTTACCTTCCTTTTGAGATAATTTTCTGTATGTGTGTCGGCTTTATTTATAGATCTGAATATGTCTTTATTTTATAATCTCCTGAAGTATGTACTGAGGTTTATGTGTTTTTTGCATGTGGGCTTTCAATTTTTCCACCACCATTTGTTGAAAAGACAGTCCTTATTCTGTTGAATTGCCTTTTCACCTTGTCAAAAAACAGTTGCCTATATTGGTGTGGTTCTGCCTGTTGATTCTCTATTTTGTTCCATTGATCTATGTTTCTCTTTTCTCCAGTACCACACTGTTTTGATTAGAGTAGCTTACTCTATTGTCTTGGAATTGGGTAATATGAATCCTCTGACTTTATTCTTTTCCAGAATTATTTTGTATATTCTAGTCCCTTTCCTTTGCACATAACTTTTAGATCACTTTGTCGATATGTACAAAGGAGCTTGCTGGGATTTTGAGTGGGATTGCATTGAATCTATATCAATTAGGGAGAATTGATATATTAGTAATGTTTCCTATTTGGTGAACGTGGTGTCTTTCTCTGATTATTTTGGTGTTCTTTGGTTTCTTTAATCAGTGTTTTCTTGTTTCCACACACAGATCACACACATATTTTGTTAGATTTATACTTAAGTACTTCATTTTTTGGGGGTACTATTATTGTAAGTGGTATTTTTTTTAAGTTTCAGATTCCAGTTATTCACTGCTGGTATATAGGAATATGTTGACATTGTATCTTGAGCTTGAATATTACACTTACAAGTTCTAGTAATTTCTTAATTTAATCTTATTTATTTATTTTTAAAGGTTTTATTTATTTCTTCATGAGAGACAGAGAAAGGCAGGGAGAAAGAGGCAGAGCAGGGAGCCAGATACGGGACTTAATCCCACCCTAGGACCCTGGGATCATGACCTGACCTGAAGGCAGATCCTTAATTACTGAGCCACCCAGGCACCCTAATTTCTTAATTTTAACTTTAACTTGTCACAGTCTACCTTCAAATTATATTGTACTATGTCATGGGAAGTATGGACCTTAACAAGAATGTACTTCCAGGGACACCTGGGTGGCTCAGTTGGTTGGACGACTGCCTTCGGCTCAGGTCATGATCCCGGAGACCTGGGATCGAGTCCCACATCGGGCTCCCGGCTCCACAGGGAGTCTGCTTCTCCCTCTGACCTTCTCCTCGCTCATGCTCTCTCACTGCCTCTCTCTCAAATAAATAAATAAAATCTTAAAAAAAAAAGTACTTCCATTGTTCCCATTTTAGTCTTTTGGATGATTGCCATACATTTTACTTCTACATAAGTTTATAAACCCTGCAACACATTGTTACTGTTGCTTCTAAATCTTTCTTTTTCTTTTTCTTTTTCTTTTTTTTTTTCTTTTTTTTTTGAGAGAGAAAGAGCACGGGCCATGTGTGCGTAAATGAGCATGGGGAGGGGCAGAGGGAGAGAATGAATCCTAAACTGGCCCCATGCCCAGCGCAGATCACAGCAGGGGGCTTGATCTCACAACCCTGAGATCATGATGACTGGAGCCAAAATTGAGTTGTATGCTTAACCGACTGAGCCACCCAGGTGCCCCTTTAAATAGCTATTTTACTTTTATTTTTATTTTTTTAAAATTTATTTATTTGTCAGAGAGAGAGGGAGAAAGAGAGCGAGCACAGGCAGACAGAGTGGCAGGCAGAGGCAGAGGGAGAAGCAGGCTCCCTGCCGATCAAGGATCCCAGGATGCTGGGATCATGACCTGGTGCTTAACCAACTGAGCCACCCAGGCGTCCCCACTATTTTACTTTTAAATAGCCTCTCTTAAAAAATAAGCTTCGAGGTAAAATTTACATATATTTAATTTCTCTTATTTTACGTGTTTGATGAATTTCAACAAATGTATACACTATGTGGTCCTTTGAGACTGGCTTCTTTTATTCAGCATAATACCTTCAAGATTCATCCATGCTATATCAGTAGTTTATTCTCTTATTTTGATAAATAGAATTCCATTATATAGATGTACCATAGTTTGTTTATCCATTTACCTGTTGAAGGATATTTGAATTGTTTCCAGTTTTCATTGAAACTATGAATAAAGATGCTATATAAACAGGTTTTGGTATATATGTATAGGTTTTGGTATGAACATAAGTTTTCACTTTAGGGTAAAATACTTAGGAGTGAGATTGCTGGGTCGTGTATGTTTAACTTTATACTTAATTGTCAAATTGTGTTTTAAAGCGACTGTACCATTTTGCATTTTCACTGGCAGTGTGTAAGATTTCCAGTTCTGCACCCTCATTAACCCTTGGTATTGTCCCATTTTAAAAATTTCATGAACTTTGAGGGCATTATGCTAATTAATTAAGTCGAAAAGTGGAAAGACAAGTACTGTATGATCTCACTATAACTTTATGTGGAATCGAAAGAAGAAGAACTCATAGAAGCAGAGAGTAGATTGGTGTTTGTAGGGAAATGTTGATCAAAAGGTACAAACTTTCACTTGTAAATGGGTAAATTGGGGGGAATCTAATGTATAGCATGGTGATTTTTAGTTAACAATACTGTATTTTATTCTTGAGAGCTGCTTAGTCAGTAGATCTTATATGTTTTCTTCACACGTGTGTAACTATATGAAGTATTGGATAAATTTGCTAACCTTATTGTGGCAATCTCACAATATATACATATATCAGATCATCACATCACAAACCATAAAGTTAACACAATGTTATATGTCAGTTTATCTCAATAAAGTTAGAATTTTTTTAGCCATTCAAATAGGTATGTAGTGATATCTCTGGTTTTAGTTGATTATTGTAGTTTTGTAATGGGTCTTATAATTGAGTCATAGTCCTTCAACTTCATTCTTTCCCAGAATTATTCTGACTTTCCCACTTTTTTTGTTTTTACATTTAAACTTTATGACCATTTCATCTGTATCTACAGAAAAATCCTGCTGGAATTTTTATTGGAATTGCATTAAATCTGTAAATTAGTTTGGGGAGAGTTATTTTAATGCTATTGAATCTTCTGATTGATGAACACAGTATCTCTCACAGTATCACGTATTTGGGTCATCTTTGAATTTTTTCATTAGTGTTTTGTAGTTTTCAGCATATCGATTCTGCTACATGTACTTTGATAGGAGTTATACCTATGTAGTTCATATTTTTGGAGCTATTATAAATGGTATTTTAAAAATTTTGTTTCTAATTATACATTGTTAGGGTCTAGAAATGCAATTTTATTTTCTGTATATTGATCTTATATCTGTGACCTTGTTAAACTTGCTTATTAGTGAGATATTTTTGGATCAGTTGTGCTTTAAGGAGCCATTAAAGAAAAAGAATAAGAAAAATGTCTTTTGTAATTGTCCATGCAGTTACCATTTCCAGTAGTCTTTGTTTTGTGTTCTGCATCAATATTTCATCTGGTATAACTTACCTTCTTAAATTTTTTTAAAAAAACATTTCTTAGACTATAGGTCTGCTAGTTTGAATTCTTTTCAGTTTTTGCATATCTGGAAAAGTGTACTTCACCTTTTTTTTTTTTTTTTGAAGGACGGTTTTGCTGATTATAGAATTGTAAGTTGACAAATTTATTTTCCTTTCAATAACTGTAAAGATGTTGTTCCACTTTATTCTAGCTTACATTAATTCAGACAAGAAAATTTCCTATGACTGTGTGCAGTCTAAACGTCTTTCTAGGCAGTAGGCTTGAGGTAATTTTAGGGCTTACAGCCTTTGTTTTCCCTTTCTCAAAGATTACTGTCATGCATTCTCAGATATCCAACGTCTGAAAACATTTGTTTCACACATTTTCTCTTGTTTTTTAGTTGCTTCATTCGGAATAAATTTGGTCCATTTTTACTGCATCTTGCCTGCAAGCAGAAGTCCAAAGACCTAAGAATTTTAAACCTCGAAAATCCTTATAGCATGAAAGATCGAAATGTTAATTAATACGTCATTGTAGTAATTCAAATGTATGAGACTGATGCGTTCATACATTATTTCACTGATTTCAAATAGAAATTTAAATATGAGCTTTCTAGAGACTTAAACTAAGTTGAAATGGTATTTGGATGGTCAATTTTCCTATTTTGTGTGCAAATATTTTATTTTATTTTATTTTTTTAAAGATTTTATTTATTTATTTGACAGAGATCACAAGCAGTCAGAGAGAGAGGAGGAAGCAGGCTCCCTGCAGAGCAGAGAGCCCGATATGGGGCTTGATCCCAGGGCCCTGGGATCATGACCTGAGCCGAAGGCAGAGGCTTTAACCCACTGAGCCACCCAGGCGCCCCTGTGTGAAAATATTTTAAATGAGTATTTAATGTTCAGGTAGTTTTCTTTTAAATACAGATTTTTGGTACAATATGCTCTTAGAACTGGTTTTTCAGATGAACTTTTTCAAATTAATGGAACAGATTGTTAAAAGAGCCACTAAGAATAGGATATTCTGAATTGCTTGATACTTTATTACTTTTATTCATTCAATCCCTGAGTGGAAAAATTTATAGTTATGATAGGCTAGAGCAGGGTTACCTTTTAGTGGTTTAATAGAAATGAACCGTTGTGAAATATCTAAGGAGTGGGTAATGCACCTGTTCCTTGATCTTTATAGTCAGCAAATAATAAGATTGTGTTTTGCTTTAATGCTCATTCTTAACAATTTGTAGATCACAGTGGCAGACCAAATTTTTCTTAGTAATTTTTTTGAATGTTACTGATTCTTAGGAGTTCTGTATATTCTGAATGTGAATGCTTTCTCACTATATGTGTTGAAAAGGGCATTTTCCCAATTTATGACTTGCCTTTATAATAGTGTTGTGTGTGTTTGTGTGTGTATTTTTTAAACTAAAGTCCCTAACATTGATGTCATTGAATTAACCTTTAACCTTTTTTTCATGACGTGCATTTTTTGGCGGGGGGGGGGTGTATATTTTTAAAACATTCCTAACCTATGCTGATATCAAAGACATTTTGCTATTTTCTTCTTAAAGGTTTAGATAAATTTGCTTTTTTACATTTAGGTCTTCAATCCATCTGGCATAGGTTTTTGTATGTGTAGATAGAGAAGTCTAAAGTCATTTTTGGTTTAGTCCAACGTTTTTTAGTTTTTAGCAGAGTAGTTGTGTCCAGGCTGCCTGAAGCCTAACCTTTTTTCTTTTATGGCATGCATGGAAAAATAGTTTGTACTAATGACCAGGAGAAATTATTGAAGGCGCTTAAGATTGATGATGGTACATAAACAGTGACTCTGGCTGATTGGTTGCGGCTGCCCTGGCATCCTGGCTGATTTTTGCCTGGCAGCCCCAGAGGCTGAGGCTACCTCTCTTTCAGCAGCCCTGTTACACATTCCCAGTACATGTGTTAGAGAATGTTCGATGTAGATAATATGAATCTCAGGGGCACCTGGGTGGCTCAGTCATTTAAGCCCCTGCCTCCTCCTGCTCAGGTCATGATCCCAGGGTCCTGGGTTCAAGCCCCGTGTTGGGCTCCCTGCTCAGTGGGAAGCCTGCTTCTCCCTCTCCTGCTCCCCCTGTTTGTGTTCTGTCTCTGGATGTCTCTCTCTCTGTCAAATAAATAAAATCTTTAAAAAAATTAAAGAATATGAGTCTCAGAAATGGAGGTATATGTATGTTTTTTAGTTTGATAAGGGAGGGAGGGAATTCCAGATCCTAAATCCTGCTGGGCCGGTCTAACATTACACAGGAAAGAAAATGTAATTAGTTAGGTTCTTTCTTGACAACAGAAGAAAATATTGGTGCATGTTTATTGGGTCAGGGAGCTGGGGATTTTCTAATTCTGAGCTTAACATATACTGTGAAGGAAGTGGTGGTTGGTTTTGAGAAAATAGGGAACCTTTTACATCAACAACATGGTGAAGAATTCATAGGCAGATGGAAACTGGGAAGACATATTCTGCAATAACATTATATGTAAAAGTCTTTTTCATAGAAATAACATCCGACAAATCATTTAGGAAAAACTGTTCATAATCCAATAGAGAAATGTGTGCAGTCTGTGAACAGGTTGATAGTTCATGAAAGAAATAATAAATTTAGCTAGTAAATATTTGGAAAAAAGTAATCAACTGAAAATGAACACTTTTGGAAGATTACATTGGTTCAGCTTGCTGGTGGGATTATTAAGGCTTAAATTGTGTTTCTGTTTGTGAGGAATTTATCCTAAAGAAATATAAATTTGCCAGATTATATTCATTGGGTAATAAGAACTTGGTTAACAACTGGTTACTCTTCAGTAGAAACAAATTGTGGTTCAGCTGTTCAGTAAAATGTATGAGTTGTTAATTTTGATGCAGATCTATGTTTTGACACAGTAAGCAGGTAATATATTGAATGAAAGAAATAGTACACATCTTTGTATGCAGTTTTATATAAACTATTTGTATGCATGCATAGAGAGAAAAGTCTGGAAGGGTGTATTCAGACTGATTAAAAAGTTGTTTTTTGTTTTTAAAGCACTATATTTGGGGGAGGGGACTTTACTGTGTTGCAGTTTCTCTAGTTTTAGGGTTGTTCATTTATTTAGTAGTTAAATCTAAGTGCCTACTACGTATTAGAAACTGTAGAATGCAAAGCAGATGTTTTCAGTGGAGTTTGTGCTGATAAATGTAATGTCTCCTCTTTCCTTACCCCAGTAGAGTGCTTGGTCGTTTCATTCTTTGTGGATTTATGATTATTTGACAGATGCATATGAAACAAATGAACGCATATTTTACTACCAAAGATGTTAACTTGAACTGTGTATATTATAGCAAGTATCCAGATTATAGCAGGTATAATAGATAAAGTTTTTTTTACCTTTATGCAGATTTGGCCTACTTATTTTTGTTGTAGCTGGCTTTCTTCCTATTTGTATTTTTTTTTTGAAATCTGAATTAAATGTGTATAGCTGAAATGAACGGGAGAGTGATTGCATGTAAGGTTGTCTCTTTATTCCTCTAGATAAATAATAGATCTTATGGAGTAGCAAGCAAATGAGGCAAAATGTAAGCTGTAATGCCCACTGCTTTATATGGGAAATCATGGGGTTACTCTGGGGTTTATTCACAGAAATCACTCTGCTGAAATTCTCATACTTTACTTACCTTCAGATTTTAGAAGTAAATCATTTTAAAGATTATTCAAGACTTAATACACATGCTTGATTTGAGTGAGGCTTTATAAATAACTTGACTGTACCCCATCTGCATGATGTTGTATTTGGTATGATACAGAAGAAAATTTTTTGTAAAATAACAGGTGTTTTGACACAACAGCTTTTTAAAAATTTAATATTGGCCCTCGGGGCGGGTATCTGTGTGTCCATTCATGTGTGAATGTAGAAATCATTAGTTCACTTGGCTGCTTGCATAAACAATAAAGGTTTTAGAGTTAATAGTAATCAAGCAACTTGTTGACAGTTCAGATAGTATGGCCTAGTGTGCTTTATTGCAGCTGTATTTGGCCTTTCTTTGCCAAATATACTAAAGAGAGCAATAAGAACATGAGGTGAACTAAGGAGATAAAATATAGAAGATACAAAAAGCAGAGTAAAACTGTATTAATATTTCCCATATGTTTTCCACATGTTGTCTGAACCGGTATATTATCCTTTGTATATATGAACAGTGCTTTTCTGCTACAAGTGGCTTTTGAATATGGGAACTTGGTTTCTGTTTGTTTGTTTGGGTTGTGCGTGTGTTTATTTTAATGTTGCTTTGTATATGATTTAAAATAAAGCAAGGTAAGAAAATTTGGTAAAGTACTGTGAGGCTCAATCTTTCTGTGGGATGTGTGGGACCAGGAAGTGGTGATTTTAATGTTGTTCTGCTTGGTGTGGAGGGAGCTAGTTTGTGGGAATATAAGAGGGAGAGTTGATTATGGGGTGTCCTTTATTGGAAATGACTTGTGGGTCCCTAGGCATGGCTTGAGTTGAACAGCTAACTGCTTTAGAGGCTCTGGTACCCCAGGTACTGTTTGAAACCAGCCTCTCCTAATTAGTGACTGTGACCTTGGATGCAGGATTTTTTTCTCTATGGCTCAGTTTTTCTTTCTGTCTGTGAAGTAGGGTGTCTCTATTTCATAGAGAAATTGTGAGGAGTAAATGAATATATGTAGAGTGCTTAGAATTGTGCCTGGTACATATCAAGGACTCATATTAGCTACCAACACTTCACTTATTAAATTACCCAGTTTTGATTTCAGTAGTATAATTCAGTAAGAATATTTTACAATAGCAAAGTATTTTTAAAAGTTTATTTGAAAAGAATGGTATGTAGAGTGCCATGATAGTATCTTGCATGATGCTTGCTTACTCATTAGCATCCAGCACATCCACTGAATGAAGAGTAATAGGTCCAGAGAGGCTGAGAAATCCAGGAGCAAGACTGAAATGCTTAAATTTTGTTATACTGACTTTATTGTGATGCAAAACATGTTGGAAATTGGAGAGAGGGAGATAGGGTACAGTAACAGATGTGTAAGTTCTTGTATCTTCTCTAAAATGTTAAGTATGGGTGACAGTTAACTAGATTTCTTTTTCCTTTTTTCTTCATCTTTTAAAAAAATCATTTATTTATGAGAGAGAGAGAGAGAGAGAGGGAGAGCACGGGCAGAGGGTGTACGAGCCAGGTGGGGGTAGAGACAGAAGGAGAAACAGACTCCCTGCTGAGCACAGAGCCCAAGAAGAATTTGATCCCAGAACCCTGGGATCATGACCTGAACTGAAGGCAGACACTTAACCGACTGAGCCACCCAGGTGCACCTCCCCTCCCCCCCAATCGTCCTTTTTAAAGTAGGCTCCTTACCCAGTATGGACCTCCAACATAGGACTTGAACTCACAATCCTGAGATGAAGACCTGAGCTGAGATCAAGAGTTGGACACTTGCTTAACCATGCATCCCTCCTTCATCCTTTTTGTGTGTGTTAATGATTATTTCATTAGGTGACTGGGATATTATTGCTCTTGTTTTTGTTTTAAATAAGGAAAGATGGCTGCGTACTCATTTATTTGTTTAAATAATTCTTAGGGACAGTTCCAGGCTGCTCTAGAACTCCACTGTTCTAAGAACTTAGGTTTTCCGTTTTCCTATGTTCCATCGCCAGCTTTGGCTTCTGACATCTAGGTGCTTCCAGCTAGGGAAGTAGGAGTTGAAGTAGAGTGTGCTCTTTGTTTGCCATTGGCCAGAGCTTAATCATCAGGCTACACCTACAAGGATGGCAGGGGATCCCAGTATTTATTCTGTAAAAACATGTCTAATTAAATTTAGGGGTTCTGTTAACAGGGAAAGAGAGGAGAAAGGATATCAGGGTCACCTAGAATCTGAAGCAAGTTGCAAAACAATGTTTATATAAATATGTAAATATTAATACTAAGGTAGGAAAAATATATCTGCTTGCATCTGCACAAAATGGTCTTGAATACAGTAGAAAATTAAAAACAATTTTTTTGCTTCTGGGAAAGAGAACTGGGTGGCTGGGGTTAGGATTAGGAGACAGACTTTTCACTTTATACCCTTTAGAATTGGTGATGTATACATTTTAACTTTTCAAAAATAGTAAAATTAAGTATGGAGGTCTGATATATAAGTTCAGGGATAAATATGTCATTAAGAACCAATAAGCCTTGGGGCGCCTGGGTAGCTCAGTGGGTTAAAGCTTCTGCCTTGGGCTCAGGTCATGATTCCCAGGACCCTGGGATCCAGCCCTGCATTGAGCTCTCTGCTCAGCAGGGAGCCTGCTTCCTCCTCTCTGCCTGTTTCTCTGCCTGCTTGTGATCTTTCTCTGTGTGTCCAATAAATAAAAAGAAAAAGAACCAATAAGCCTTAAGATTATAATTTTTGTGTGTTACACTTACCTCATTAAAAAAATGTGAGTGCTCGCTTCGGCAGCACGTACACTAAAAAATTGTGGTGAGTTGAAATTTCAAAAAATGATTTAGACTTAGGTAGTTTGAAAAGCAGCCAGGCAAAGGCATTGGGAGTGTCAGGAAAGGGCAAGAATCATCATTATTTATGAGGCATATTTCTGGGAAAGATAATCAACTTTAACAATGCAAACATTTTTAGGGTTTGAGGGAAGCAGGTCAAGATACCGAATTTCTTTAGAAATTTATTATGGAAATTCAAAGTGAATAAACCAATCTTGAAATGAAGTCAGGAGAGATATACTCATATATGTGTGTTCGTGTGTGGATATGTATTATATATAATATTAGACATTGTATGCTTATATTGTGGAAGCCCAAGAAATCTTGAAAAAAACTTGCAGCTCAGAATTAGATCCAAAGTAAGAAGTCTCTTTTCTAACTCCCACTAAGATAGCTTAAGAAGTTATGCTTTAATTCTTTGTACAGATATAAACCAAAGATGGCCCATTTAAGTTTTGGCATATTTAAGTTTTTCTCTTTTCTGATTGGACAGAATTAAACTTCCTTATAAGTTACACCCATTCATTGGTCTGATGCCTGGAGCTACGCAAAGTGCAAATAATCTTATTTCTGAAGAGACAACTTTTTAAATTTTTGAGTAAAGCTTTAGCATCACTGATGATTCTCCCCAGTTAAACTTAGTTAAAATATTTTTCATACAGTTTTTCCATCCTTCATCAAAATTGTAGCCCTCTGTAAGTTACCACCTGTTAAAATGTGGCACTCAGAACCGGTGATAATGTCAGAGATCTGGTCAGAGTAGACCTTGGCAAGCTGATTATTGGTGTTGATTTGTATAATATGCTTTATTTATTTGGGTCATGAATGCTTTTTTAGTAGCCATATTTCACGGATGACATGTTGACCTGTAGTCTGCTTAATTCCCTTACAATCCTCTTTTGTAAGTCAACTGGCTGCTGAACCATCTTGTGTATCTGTGGCTGGCTTTTAAGAATTAAGGGCAGGACTGCATGCTTGTCTTTATTATAGTCAACCTAAAAGTTTTTCGTTTAAAATCATTGGGTATTTAAATCTACATTAATTTTCTCTACTTTAGCTAATCTCCTAAATTGGAAGAAAAATCATTTATTTAAAAGTTGCCTATATTTAACAATTCTAAAATATTAACAAGTATCCTGTTTTAAGTAGGCCCTGACCAAGTTCATCATACAAGACTATAATGTTTAAGCATTTTTAATGTTAACATTAAAAAAGCAAATGTTGGGACGGACGCCTGGGTGGCTCAGTTGGTTGGGCGGCTGCCTTCGGCTCAGGTCATGATCCCAGCGTCCTGGGATCGAGTCCCACATCGGGCTCCTTGCTCGGCAGGGAGCCTGCTTCTCCCTCTGCCTCTGCCTGCCACTCTGCCTGTGCTCGCTCTCTCACTCTCCCTCTCTCTCTGACAAGTGTAAAAAAAAAAAAAAAAAAAAAAAACAAATGTTACATGTCTGTGTTCATAAGCTCTAAGCTTCATCTGTCAAGGTTTAGAAATAGAGGGTAATGATAATATCACTGTTCTGAGATAACTGATTTTTAAGATAATAAAAATAAAGCAGATACTGAGCATAAATTATATTAAACATTGTAGAAAATGGTATTGTAAAAGGAGGAAGACATTGAAGTTCTCTACCTAGCTGGGAGGATCTTAGTTTACTCTCCTTTGATTCGGGTATTTAACGATTTAACTTTATTTTCATTGTCATTGTTTTTTCCAGTAGGTGGTAGGGATTATGGGTGTATATGTCACTAACTATAAACAACCATAGGATGTAACAGTGATTTTTGTGAAAGGCATTGTTCATCCCCAGTGCAGGATACTTTATTATTTTTATAGGCTTTTCACTTATAAACAAATTTTGCTTTCCTGATATTTAACATAGGGATCAAGTATTCAATTATTTTTAAACTTTAAAAAATATCTAGCTCTACTCTGTCCATTAACATGTGTCTGTTTAAATAGAAATAAAAATTAAAATGAAATAATTTAAAAATTGACTTGTTGACTTCTGCTAGCCATGTTTTAAGTGCTCAGTAGCCACGTGTCTAGTGGGTAGCTTATTGGGCAACACAGATGATAGAACATTTTTATCATTATAGAAAGTGCTCTATTGAATGATGCTGATATAAACACAAATGATTTAAATGCAAATTTCTGACTATTCTCATGTTGAAGGTAGGGTGAATCCTAGAGGAAATCATAATAATTCTTTAAATGACTTTTATAAGAATAGAAATGTTATAGGTTAATTATGAAAAATCTAGAAAATATAGGGAAGTAAAAATAACAAAATAAAGTTTCTACATGACTTTCTATTCTTAACATTTGTTTTATTTTCTAGTCTTTTTTCTTCCTCCACACATGTGTACATGTGGGGATGATTTTACTTGTGCACATTTCAAGTATAAAGAGCAAGAATATAAAAGTAACCATTTTAACAGTAAATATTTTTGCTTTATAGAAGTTTCCTAAACTTTGTTCTAAATCTAAACTATCATCTATGTTTGTAGTTAGCCTTTTGACTAAAAATGTTACTATAAAAATACTGTTTCATTCTGGATTATTGTATGAGTTAAGAGTATTGGAAATTATCTCCGGTTATTTATTTTCCTTTAAATGCTCTTTAAAAACTTGTATTTGCCTGTATCTAATATCAGCATTTACCTCAAACACTTCAAATAAATTCATGAAGTTTCACTATGAAATGGTGACATAAGGCACTTGGAAACTTTACTCTGACTTTTTGCTCATCTTCATCCCATTTGATATTTGGCTGTATCAGCATCATCTTTGACCGCCAACATTAGCTCTTAGGTGCATGCTGGCTTTGTTGGAAATTATTATGAATTTGTTAATGAAACTTGAGAGTATGGGTAGGTGAATTTAAAATCTGCCCATTCTGGTTTTTACCTTATGTTAATGCTTTATGATAATCAGAGTTACATATAATATTCATTTTAGATGTGTTCCTTTGTTTTATGGGAAGTGGAAGATAAGGCAGTAAGTGATCATGGTAGTGGAGTTAAGGTATGGTGGTTAAGACGGAAGTATAGGTGTTGCCATCTTTTTGCTTAAATCATTACATTTCTTCATGTTTATATCTTGAATCCTTTTTCACTATGAAACCATATTTGCTTATAAATTTAATGCTGATCAGCAGTAAGAAATTACCAGGGAGGAGTAGGAAAAGTTATAAAAGAGTTTAAGAAAAAAAACATTTTAATTGAGTGTTTAATTTACAGTGGCATTAGCTTTAAAGTCACTCATTTAATGTAAAATTAAGAATTGTAATGGTGTAGCCCAGTAATTTTGTGAATTTCTCTGGTATTAAAAAGTACTGAAATATATTGTATTTTTGTGCACTTAACCATCTGCCGGATAGGATTACATATGACGTAAATAGGATCTTGAAATTTCATGCCTCCAAATTATAGTAATTTCTGACACTTCAGTGTAGTATTCAGACTGTTTTAATTATAGGGAAGCAGAATGAATAGTTTCTCATGGTTGTGATTTGGTACATATGCACATGTAGATAGCTAAGAGTGGAGTAAGAACTGAAGACAGCCCTTTGTAAAATATCAGGCTTTAAGGATAGTAAAGTCATCCCAGAATTTGCCTTGTTTAGGATGACTTCTCCAAACTTGATGAGTATGTATGTATGTATGTATGTGCTTTGCATAGGTAAATTTTAGGATATACATTTTGAACCTGTCCATCAGAGGCCCTATATTTTACAAGAGAGTAAAAATCAAAACATTTTAAGTGGGTACTTTGCATCAAATGCTCTTGAAGTGATGGTGAAAGGGATTATTTAGTAACAGAAACTACTCTAGTTCCTTTCTTTGTGGATACCAAATCTGGGAATGTACCCAGAGATTTGAGAAATCCTATACATTTCTTTCTTTGGTGACTCCAGGACACATTCTAACACATAAGAACATTGTAGAGTAAATTGTTAGCAGGGAACTGTTGGCAAAACTATTTGGGAAGCTTGAAATAATCCTGAAAGAGTGCTTTTTACTTACCGAAGGAGAAAGTGAAGAAGCAATTATTGAGTACCTATGGAATGCTAAGCAGTGTGATAAATGCTTAGAGAAGTATTCTGAATTGAATCCTTTTGTCCGCCCTCTGAGTGTTATTAAAACGGAGAAGCAGAGAGGACAAGTTCCCCAGGATCTTCTGTAGCCAATGAGAACTGGAATTTGTTAAGACTCCAGAAGTTTGTTCTTTCCATTGTTCATTTTCTCTTGCAGTCTCTGGGATTACAAAAAAAGAATAATATCCTTAAAATAGTATGTTATTTTTTTATTCAGGGAAGAAATAGTGAGAGTGAGTACATTTACATGTATTTGAGTAAGGGTGAGATGAAGACTAGAGTTAGAGTGGGCTTAAAGCACATCACGAGAAGACGCTTGAAAGGCAGTTTATGGTAGTTTAAACTGATAGAGGTTATGACAAAAAGTTGTTCAATATAAATGGTAGCTATTATTCTTACTCTGGAGATTCTCTGAATTTTTACATAATTGAATAAAGTTCTTTCAGTGTGTGGGAAAGATGGATATTATCTGTTTATATCAACAAGTACCACCATAATAGTTTAGATGTGCAGCTTATGAATAAAGTTACCAAAGTGCTCTGTATTTGGCAAGTATTTCTGTTTTATAGATAGGAAAAGCACTTATGCCATAACTTAGTGGCTCTTCAAATAAATACTTAGGTATCTAAAGAACACTGCATTGACTGTGTCTGAGGTTGAAATGAAATATATTGGTTTCTTGGGTGATTGAATAGAGGATATATGCATTACCTCAGGAAGGGAATACATTTTAGGGTTTTACCTTTTTCTTAAATGTTTGTATTTGTATTTTTTATTTCTAGGCTGTTCGCTGCTACGAATCTCTAATCTTAAAAGCTGAAGGAAAAGTGGAGTCTGATTTCTTTTGTCAATTAGGTCACTTCAACCTCTTATTGGAAGATTATCCAAAAGGTAATTTTTTCCCCTATTCATTACTATTTGATTTATATATATTTAAAATAATTATAATTGTTTGTACTCTACCAAGGATACTACCGTTTTTATTTCTAAGAAATTGTAAGCTTGTGAACATCCTAAACAATGAGGAAGAAAAATGGGGTAGATAGAAATGTGAAAAATTCATGTAACTCTATGTAAATCATCAATAAGTTGACCAGTTTAACTGATAACCATCACCTACCTGTGCACTACCATTTTGTTCTATCTTGTGAAAAATCCCTGCCCTTTAAAAGCGCTTTAAAAGCTCTACCATAGTAGAAAGTGAGCCATAGGTGTGCCTGGGTTGCTTAGTCATTAAGCATTTGCCTTTGGCTCAGGTCATGATCCCAGGGTCCTGGCATCCAGCCCCACATTGGGCTCCCTGCTCAGCAGGGAGTCTGCTTCTCCCTCCGTCTCACCCCCTTGCTTCTGCTTGCTTGCTCTCTTAATACGTAAGATCTTTAAAGAAAAAAGAAAAAAGTGAGCCATGGATCTTCACTTTGAAGAAGTAAACAGAGACTCAATATTTCCCCTCTTTATCCTGACCGTAAAACTTCCATTTTAGCTAGAAAATAATTTGAATGAAAATCTGGTCTGTAATCATTGTAAAGATAAGCAGTACAGAGAGACGAGCATATAATGAGCTTGAGTATTGGAGAAAACGGGTTTTTTATTCACTTGAAATTTTTTTCCTGTAAGAAATGAGTTAAATAATTCAAGGCAGTCCCCTAAGATGTGTCCCTTTTGTAGTACCATGCTGCTGATGCAGACCACTATTCAGTTAGGAAGAGAAAGCACCCCCAAATACCACCCACTCTTCCAATATCAAAGGCAAAACCCATAGCAAAGAAAAATTGTATCCTTATAAACAAGAACATTTTAACCTTCTGATGATAGTGAACGTCTGAATGTGGACCAGATAAACATAGTATACTTGTTTTTCACAATTTTATTTAGTGGGCAGAACAGCTGGCATGTTTCAGGGCTGGACTGAAGGATTGTTGCTGTTTAATGTTGATATTTTATAATGCCACTTTCATATTAGGTCAAGTGAGCACTTTTCCTAGTGAAAATTCAATTTTTTGTTTGAGAAAGGTGTAATATATGTGGGGTTTGAAGCTAGGCTTATTTCTCAGCTCATCTCCATTATTTACAGTGGCATTATTGTTAGCATAATGTATATATGACCCCAGAGCTTCAGTCTTCTAATCTGAAAAGCCAGAGGTAAAGGGGTTTGGAGATTGTTATGTGAAACTGGTTAGTATTTATGAAATGGCTTCAGGATAATAGGTGTTAATAATTACTTAACACTGTTAGATTTTTTTAAATTAAGACTAACTTATTTAAAGGAAACCGTTTTACACAAAAATACACAAATTCTCTCTACAATATAATTTTTTAATTCTGCATCTTGGAGAGCATGCTATTTGTGTGTGTGTGTGTGTGTACATATATACACACATATATACATATATATAATACTCTTTAAAACTTTATTAACCTATGAACTTAACTATATTTTCCATTCATAAAATATTTGGCTGTAAGGGTATGAGTCTAGGGATATTTGTTTTATTCTTTCCTGGTTTTTTTTTGGAGGTAAGTTGGGACATGTGGCAAACTAGCTGGCAGGGAGTAATCTAATAAGATGGGAGCAGAGAACGGTAACTTGAGGATTTAAGTCCTTGAAAAGAGGTGCTCTGAGACCAGATGAACTGGCCATTGATAGCTAGGCAGTAGGTCAGTTATTTGTAATAGGAAGAAGAGGAAGGTGAGAATGGATGCAGATATATATATATGTGTGTGTGTGTGTGTGTGTGTGTGTGTGTATGTTTGTATGTATGTATTTTAGTATGTTGTAGTATTTCAAGCTGATGGCTTCTGTTTCTTTTATTTTTTTCTTTAATTTTCCTTGAGTGTTTATTGACCGTATTTCCAAGTTACAAAAAAATTCAGTTTATGGAGACATTGTTACCTCAGGCTGCTTCCTACTTCTCTCTTTGGAACCCACTGCAAGGTGAGAACCTCCAGCTCCAGCCAAATAGACATTTAATTTTGGAGAACAGATTATAAACCATAACTTTTTAGGGGGTACACATAAACCATACAGTAAACATGTGAGTAAATTGCTCAGGTATATGTATGTAGGGGACTTACTGGCCCATTATTCTGAAGACACTTCTTTAGTTATAGTACTGAGTCCTCTTCTTTGTGTGAAATTTTCTGAGCTTGGGGTTCCTTGTGAAAAACTGCTTCTACTTTTGAAGTATAAAATGGTAGAATCTGTTTTGTGTACATTTTGGATTGTGCTTTTTGTCCTTATTTGTCATTGTGATACCATCTTGCTTCCTGCCTTATAGGAATTCCTAAACATTTCTGATCCGCAGATGGTATACTTTATCATTACTGTTACAGATTTATTCACTAAAAAACATTTTCTGTCATGTCAGATGAATTTGAAACAGAAGGAAAAAAAGATTTCCTAAAACAGTTTTTTTTTTTTTTTTTTAAGCCTTTCTGGTTTGTAATATGTTTGAAGAGTTTTTAAAAAATTTCTGTCACTTGATTTGGTCATCTGGCTTCTAGGAATTTATTCTTAAAAACTAATTGTTTAGGGGCGCCAGGGTGGCTTAGTCGGTCAGTGAAGTCTCAGTGCTCTTGGCCTATTGTGGGTTGGATTCCTCTGGATTGAGTTCAGCATACAGGATATTTAGTAAGGAGTGCCTTTAGGATCAGCACTTATGGAAAGTAGAGGGCAAAGAATTTGATTGAAAAGAGGGGGGATTGGACAGAGGTGAGAAGTTAAGCTGTGACAGTCTTGGCCAACTCCATGTGGAGCCTTGGAGCTAGAATGGCCCTTCAAAGCTATCCCAAGTTGGGCAAAGATGACCAGGTCTTTATACTCCATCCTTTTGATTCTGGGTATGGGCCAGCCTGGGAGGGAGTGTGACCTTGGGCAAGGTGGCTCTGCACCTAAAGCAGCTCACTGTTAGAGGCTGTCTGCAGGCAGGACTCCTGATATTCCTTCCTAGAAGTGAGATTTTTTTTTTTTTAAAGATTTTATTTATTTATTTGACAGAGAGAGATCACAGTAGACAGAGAGGCAGGCAGAGAGAGAGAGAGAGAGGGAAGCAGGCTCCCTGCTGAGCAGAGAGCCCGATGCGGGACTCGATTCCAGGACCCTGAGATCATGACCTGAGCTGAAGGCAGGGGCTTAACCCACTGAGCCACCCAGGCGCCTCTAGAAGTGAGATTTGAATGGTTTTTTAGAGTCTCCTGTACCTCCTTTGCTGCTCCGAAGCTAACTCGTTAGCCTTTGCTGACAAACAGCTGATGGCGCTGTTAGACTGCCTTAAGCCATGAGATGGGGCAGTGATTTCTCTTCTTTGGGATGGAAAACAACCTGAGAGATGGAGAACCCTGGACTGAAGGACAGGCATATATATTCTTGCAAATATATGTAATGGGCCTTAGGAGTAGTATACTAGAAATTATATGTAATATCTGTAAATACGTGTGGCAAATTATAGGTAAGGACAATCACTAAGTTAATTACTTAGAAAATTAAGTAGCAAATTATCTCAGAGTACACATCAATATTGGGAGATAGTAAGAAATCCTAAAGTAAAACAGTTAGTTGAAGGGGAGATATAGTAATAACTCATTCCTGATATTAGCATGAAAACCATGAATATTTAAAAAAATAGTTTCTTTGTGGTTCATTGTGAGCAGGAAGTTTTCTCTGAAATTCCCTCCAGTGATTGATTTTTTTCTCCCTTTCCTCCTTCCTTCAAGTAATTTTCTCATTTTGTTGCGTTGTCTATCACTTTTGGACAAAATAAATTTTGGTTGTTTTAGTAACTCAGCAGTTACAGATGGCTAGGGTGAGTTTGATGCCAAGAGTTGCTAATGTGAAGAAGTCTTAAGTCAGAGTTGGTGAGCTCTCTTTTGTCTTCTCTTTGTCGTTCTTGGGTAGAATAACAAGAACTCTATCCTAGGATATATAAAATATAAGAACATAGAGTGGGTATTTTCCAATAATAGATCTTATTTGGCTTCTTCAGAAATTACCATTTTCTTAATCCTTGCATGATTTCCTCTTTATTATTGTAGCTGTTAGAACTGAAGGTTGTTGTGATTCTTTTTTCTTTTTTTAAAGATTTATTTATTTATATGAGAAAGAGAGAGTGCATACGTGTTCGTACAAGTTGGGGAGGGGCAGAGGGAGAGAGATAGAAGGAATCCCAAGCAGACTTCCTGCTGAGTGTGGAGCCCTCTGTGACCCTGGGGCTCCATCCCATGACCCATGAGATCATGACCTTAGTAGGAATCACAAGTCAGGCACTTAACCAACTGAGCCAGCCAGGCAACCCTGAAGGTTGTGATTCTTTTACTCTTTGTTTAAAACTCCTTTCAGATAGAATCATTGGAATTAGTTTACATTGTATATATTTTTGCTATACAGTACAAATTTGTGTTGAGATAGTAAAATAAAATGAAATAAAAATCCAAAATATTGGCCTATACAGGCATATAATATCCATAGAATGGATATTACGTATGTCTCTAAAAACCCGTTACAGTCAAGGTGATTGTTCATATGTGGTCATTGCATTTACTCATTGTACCCTATTTCTTTGTATAACTTCATTTAAATGTATTCAGTGGTTTTCAAGCTGTGATATCTATGTTTTAAAAAAAAATCACCAGTACTTCCACTCCTTCCATTGCAATTTGGGAATCACAAGTTTTGTTCAGTTCACTCATGGTCTAGAATTAGAAAATGCATTTGAGAAGTATCCAAGAAAGCAAAACAGTGACCCTAACTGAGGTTGTCAGTCTAGGCAATAAGCACAAGTTATAGTAGCTTCAAGAATCAGAGAGCTGTTGCAGAACACATTGAAGGAACCCAAAACATATACTTTCTGTTATAGGAAGCCAAATGTGAGGTGCTAAAGATCTTGAGGAGTATATTAATTTTTTTTAAGGTTTTATTTATTTTAGAGAAAGAGAGATGTGACAGCAAGGGGAGGAGCAGAGGGAAATAACCTCCAGCAGAGTCTGACATGGGGCTCGACCCCACTACTCCGAGATCATGACCTGATCCGAAACCAAGAGTCAGATGCTTAACCAACTGAGCCACCCAGGTGCTCCAGATATATTAATTTAATAATGACAGTGTGCATTAATTATAGTTGAAAGTCTCAGTGAAGGTGCTGATGAAGCAGTAAAAGATTATTTGTTTCTTAGCTTTTCCAACTTTCTGTCTGGTTGAATCTGTAATATTAAATCTTTGCAAATGTGTGGAGAAAAGGAGATGGGAACAAAGGTCTGTTGTGGATACTGTTCACAGGGTTTCTCAAATGTTAGCATGTGTTTAATACATATTAATGCTACATAAAAAGGAAAAGATGTGTTTTAGGCAATCACAATTTGAGAAGGCAGAAGGTGCTAGTGAGCGGAATAAATCAGTCATTTATATAAAATGAAAGTTAATACAAGCTCTCTAAGATATCATTTATCCAGGGTATAAATGTAACCTTTCAGTCTAGCCTCGGATAACAAACAAAATAAATCTGTTGACCTAATAACTTTAGGTAACCACAGCCTGTTCCGGCCTAAAGAAGGCAGTCAGTGCAACTGACAAATTTGAAGAATGTCAAAGAAGTACATCCTTTTCCTTCCATACCTAGACACATTGGGCTAGGGGTGAAAAAAGAAATGCTGAATTTTGTCTGCAGTTAGTACACTGTCTAATATTAGTAATATAGACTGCATTTTAAACCTTCCTTCCTTGAATTTCCATCACATGTAACTCTGCAGAAGGTTCCCTTTTTTTCTGGCAAGGCTATCACCTTTAAACTACGTTGTTGTTTCTTTTCAATCCGCATTGCACATATGGACTTGTCATCAGGCACACTGTCTTTCTCTTGTTCTGATAACCTTAACTCAAAGCCATAATACTTCCACGCATGAAGTTTCTGTTATCTACTGAATCTGTCTTAACTCTCTCTACTCCCTCACTGTATTTCTCTGGAAATCTCTCTTTTTTAAATTCCAGACAAATTATAATAACACTTTGAACTTCTCTTTTTATTCTTCAGTTACACCTTATTCTTTTACTGAAAAAACTCTTTAGGCTGCTTGTAACTTACAGGGAATTCACTTGAATCAAATAGCTGGATGTCCACTCATCATCAGGGAAATGTAAATCAGAATTATAGTGAGATCCCACCTCACACCTGACAGAATGGCCAGAATTAACAACATAAGAAATAACGTGTGGGTGAGAATGGTGGACAAAGGGAACCCTTGTTCATGGTTGGTGGGAGTGTAAACTGGTGCAGCGACTCTAGAGAACAGTATGGAGGTTCCTTAAAAAGTTAAAAGTAGAACTATCCTATGATCCAGCAATTGCACTACTGGGTATTTACTCCCAAAATACAAAAACACTAATTGAAAGGGATTCATGCATCCCCATGTTTATTGTAACCTTATGTACAATAGCCAAACTATATTTATAATAACCAAATTATGGAAGTAGCCCAAGTGTCCCATCAGTAGATGAAAGGATAAAGAAGATATGGTATATATAGACAATGAAATATTATCCAGGCATGAAAAAGAATGAAATCCTGCCATTTGCAACAGTGTGGGTGGAACTAAGGAGTATAATGCTGAGCAAAATAAGTGGAAGACAAATATTATATGATTCCACTCATATGTGGAATTTACGAAATAAAACAAACGAGTAAAGAGAACAAAAAAGAGGCTAACCAAGAAACAGACTCCTAATTATAGAGAACAAACTGATGGGTACCAGAGGGCAGGTGGGTGGGGGTAGGTGAAATGGGTGATAGGGATTCAAGAGTATACTTATCATGATGAAAAAAAAAAAATAAAAGGCTTAATGTCACAGTCTTTTAGGAAGTGGTGAGAATGTATGTTTACCTAAAGCTGCTACTTTTCCTACCGTCTCCTTCCTGGGAGTTCTCATTTGATAATGTTGACCATTTCCTAATTTTAACATAAGTACACTTATTTTAACATTTATATGAATAATACGTTCATTGTTTGAAGAAAAATATTAAAAGATCAATAACCATAGAGGGTAAACAGCCTGAGAACAGAGCCATGTGTTTGCTCACATCTCTATTTCATTATATCTGGCATGGTGCTAGCCACTTAATACTTAAGAAATATTATGTGAATGTATTAAAGACCCATTGGTATTTTATCATTGAGACACTTGTTTTTAGACATTTCTGATGCAAATCTTCAGAGACTTTTCTATCACAATAAATTTTCAACATTTGAAAATTGAATTAAACTCTGCTACTTTCTTTAACCTGGTGTATCGTGTTAATTTCTCCATCTGAGAAACACACTTTGTAACATTTCAATTTCCTATATAGTATCTATTTTATAGGTAGAAAAATTCTTTATTGCCTGTGTAGACTCTTTCCTTTTTTGGTACTAACTGTTGTCCATCCTTGTAGCTAAATCTTTGCATACATCCATGTTTAGGTTTTAGAAGGAATACTTTGATGTGGTGGGCTTACTGAGCGAAGGTGTGTGTGTGTAGTTAATCCTTTAATAACATGGGTTTGAACTGCAAAGGTCCACTTAAATGTGGATTTTTTTTCAATAAATACACTATAATACTGTAAATGTATTTTCTCATAGAATTTTCATCATATTTTATTTTCCCTGGTTTACTTTATTATAAGACTACAGTATATGATACATGTAACACACAAAATATATGTTAATTGACTTTTTTTGTTGTGAGTAAGGTTTTAAGTCAACAGTAGGCTATTAGGCAAGTTTTTCAGGAGTTGAAAGTTATGTGTGAATTTTCCACTGTTGTGCAAGGATTAACTGTATTAAAACTTTTGACATTGCTAAATTATGCTGCAAAATAATTTTACTAATTTATGCTTAGAGCACTAATAGATGAGAAAACTGCCCATTTCCTTAAAATTTTGCCACTTTTGGCTATTTCCCTTATTATAACTGCGTATTACCATTATTATTTAATTTTATCATTTTTAAAATTTATTTATTTGTCAGAGAGAGAGGAGGAGAGAGAGAGCAAGCACAGGTAGACAGAGTGGCAGGAAGAGGCAGAGGGAGAAGCAGGCTCCCTGCTGAGCAAGGAGCCCGATGTGGGACTCGATCCCAGGACACTGGAATCATGACCTGAGCCGAAGGCAGCCGCTTAACCAACTGAGCCACCCAGGCGTCCCTAATTTTATCATTTTTATATGTGAAAAGCTGTATAGCACAATTTTGAATTTAAAGGAGGGCTTGCTATGTATAATACCCTCTCCCATCTGTATAGGTCATTCTTTTATCCTTGATAATTTCCTTGTTTGTTTCTTCCTCTTTTCCTGTCTTCCTCAGGTAAAGGGCAAAATAAAGGAGATTGTGTGAGAAAGGTTACATAACACTTAAGTTGTTATAATAGTTAAATTTAACTTCTCATTGTTATCTTTTGCATTTATTTTTTTTAGACCCAGCTTCTTTGCCAGTTTTTAAATACTCTTTTAAATTATATTTTTCTTCTTTTTTAATCTAAAAGACTAAATGGGCTTATTTAAAAATGAAACTCAAAGTTATGAAAAAATAATTTGAGGTCTGTTCATAAATAAAGTTGGTTCCCAGGATTAAAAAGATCTGAGCTTTGGAATTTGGTTGATAGAGAGTGGATATTAGTATGTTTGGGCACACCATTTTTTGTTAAGTGGCAAAAGGACAGTCTTGCCTGAGGTAATGGTAAAAAGATTTCCTAGTAGGATGAAGGACTTCTTGAACCAATAGAGAACCCAGGGATCACAAAGTGAGGATTAGATGATTCAGGGAAGGAAAAGCCCAATAAGATAATATGCTACAGTCATTGTGAAAAAGGTTTTAAGTATTATAAGTATGTCCAAACAAATGATTTCCCTTATTCTCTGTTAAGGACTTTAGAAAAGTCTAGCTACAGTGAACCAGGAATTCTTTTTCATGGATACGTAACTGACTTCAAGATTTGAAATGACTTTGCTTTGGTTAGAAGGATTTCACTATAGAGATTCTGGTGATGGGTACTTGTATAGTCTTTAGAGTTCTAATGATTTATTTGAATTAGGAATCATAAAATATGTTAAGATTTTTTCTTAAAATAGGATGCTAGGCCTAATGGGGTAAGGTATAATTGGAAAGGTAAGAAATGCTCATGGAAGGAATGTCTCATTTACAAATCTTTGCTTGCACTTTGGAGCATTTACTTTTTTGACTTTGAATTTGAGAGTTCATATTTATTTTTTGGTTTACCATATAGTAGTACAGATGCTATGTTTCTCCCAGCTGATAGTCACATAGGCTTCTTGGACCTCGTGTTTCATTTACTTTGGAGGACACCATGCTATCTCTTTAAGTGCTCCTGCCAATTCTAAAATGGGAATTTTATGAAGTCACGTAATATATATTATTAGGTAGATTATTGGAAACAGGCTTTCCAAGGTTGCTGGAATCCCACAACATCATTGAAAAGGCAGTCCAGATTTAATAATGGTGAGTGCACAAAATTGTTAGGAACCCTGACTTTTTACTGGTTAGGATGATTTTGGTACAAAAGCAAAGACCTGATTCTAGCTTAAATAATAAGCAAATTGATTGCCTCTCATTAAGTGTAAGTTTGTAGGTAAGTTGTGTACTAGGCCTAGTTTGAGGTCTAAAAGTATCCAGCTACTTTGCATTTGTCTCCTCTCCTATCTTCTGTGGGCTTCATACTAAGAATAGTTCCCTTTGTGGTGGCATTTAGTGATATATAGGTTTCCTTGTTCGCATCCAGTAGTAGAGGGAGAATACCTTTCCTATGACTGTCTTTTATAAATCAATGATGGTTTCTGGACACAAACCTTGTTTGACTATTCTCTTCCAGGTAGAATGATAAGTTGGATTGCTTTTCTTTTTAGAAGACCATTAATCAGTGACCTTTATGAGCTAGCAACAATCATGTGAAGAACTAGAAAATGCAGGATGGTTTGTAATCAATTTTTCACTAAAACTGGACATATTTCTAAATGCCCTTCCAAGGATAGGTTGGTTGGCATCATCTAATGCCAAAAAAGATGAACATTATTTAAATAAGTTACTTGTTCAGATATATGATGATGATTTTGGATAATGCTTCTCTAATTTGAACATGTTTAGAAAGTTCTCTGCTTTGTATTCAGATGTATTTTGGCTGTTTGCTGATAAACACTATGAAAGCGTTAAACACGCAGTTCTAGAAAATATTAATTTGCATTTCCCCCCATTTTTATCTACATAAAATTTTACACTTGCAAAATCTTTATTTGAAAAATCTTAAGTCTTTTTTAAATTGAGGTATACTTGATATGTAACATTAGTTTTAGGCATTGAATAAAATAATGATTCAATGTATATATTGCAAAAGGAACACAGTAAGTCTACTTACATCCATCACCATACATAGTTAAAAAATTTTTTTCTTGTGATGAAAGCTTTTAAGATTTACTCCTTCAGTGACTTTCAAATACGCAATACAGTATTGTTAACTGCAGTCACCATTACACCATTACATCCCCATGACTTATTTATTGCTGAACAGTTTTTTAAAAAGATTCTCTCTACCAATTCTAATGTGTGTATGTAATTTTCAGTTTATTTTGTTTTTTAACCTCCTCACTGAGTTTTTGGATTGACAGGAACTATAATTTTTTCCACAGCCTTTTATGCCTCATGGATTTAGGGGTATGGGATTCCCTATTTTGGAATTGAGTTGGAGTAAGTTAATTGTGGGCTGGATTTTTTTGTTGATTATATGAAAGGAAATATCACAAAAGAAATACTCCTTTTGCTCTTTGCGGTGGTTGAGCTCTTGGTCATTCTTAGAAATGAGATCCCTTGTGGGAACAAATAACTCATCACATTCCGGGAGAAAGAGGAAGAAGCAGACTCCCCATGGAGCTGGGAGCCCGATGTGGGACTCGATCCGATGTGGGACTCGATCCGATGTGGGACTCGATCCGGGGACTCCGGGATCATGACCTTAGCTGAAGGCAGTCGTCCAACCAACTGAGCCACCCAGGCGTCCCACTCATCACATTCGGAAGTAGAAATTCTTAATCCTTTTATCAGATCTACTCTGTGAGAAGGCCATGTTGATTCAAGAGGTAGCCTAGATTCTGTTCAAGATTAGGTCTGAAGTGTGAACAGTTTTACATCTTTGAACTCCTGTATATTTGATACTTATTATGTCTGACTACAGGATGGGGAGGGTCCAGATTTCTAAATTGTTTGGTCTTAAATATCACTCTCTGTTGGAAGGTGGCGTATGATGGGAAGCTTATTGTGATGGTTCTTAAAACTTATATTATTGATTTGGCGTGGGACGTAATTGTGACTCATACTTATTTTCCCTCTTTCAGCATTATCTGCATACCAGAGGTACTACAGTTTACAATCTGACTACTGGAAGGTTAGTGAACATTTGCATGTTCGTTTCCTACTTGTTTTTTGGGCTGATTACTACTGGTTATGCTCAGAATGAATTGTGCATTTTTTTTCTTTTTTCTTTTTTTTGTTAATTACTTTAAAAAACACCGTAAGGAAAGAGGATTGGAAAGGTGAATGTTGTTTGCATTATCTTGTATGAACCACCTTGTATTTTATTAAAAGAGATAGATTACTCTGACACAGATTATTGGCCAAAGATGATCCTAACTGTAAGAATTTAAAAGCAAGTAAAACCAAATGACAACAAAATGATTCTTTGTTTGTTTGTTTGTTTGTCTTAAGTTGGTACCTGGGAATAAAAGAAGGCTTTTATTGGATGTGTAAGATGGGTTTATAAGACTGAAAAGGCAAGGAACAATGGGGAAATTATAATAGGAATCTTTCTTAGTATAGTCTGTCTATAATTGGAACTCTGAGGACAGCTGAACCTAACCATTTTTTAAAAGACTTACCTAAATGAAGAACTACGAGTCATCCATTTTCTTTAAGCAGTTCATATAGTTACCTGGGCAGGTTAATCTTCACATCATGTTTATTTTTAAGCATAAGTTTATTGATGAGTGGAGTTTCTTTATCTGAATTGTCATTTTATATTTTTAAGGTATATTTTGTTTTTCCATCACCTAGTCTATCTTTTCAATTTGTGGAAGTTTTAACAATACATTTTGGTGGATGGAACTAGAGGGTATCATGCTTAGTGAAATAAGTCAATCAGAGAAAGACAACTATCATATGATATCCCTGATATGAGGAAGTGGAGATGCAACATGGGGGACTAGGGGGGCAGAAAAGGAAGAAAAGAAACAAGATGGGATTGGGAGGGAGACAAACCATAAGTGACTCTTAATCTTACAAAACAAACTGAGGGTTGCTGGGGGGAGGGGGTCGGGAAAGGTGGGTGGGGTAATGGACATTGGGGAGGGTATGTGCTATGGTTAGTGCTGTGAAGTGTGTAAACCTGGCGATTCACAGACATGTACCCCTGGGGATA
>PISX010009673.1:0-74383 GCA_004024625.1 Mellivora capensis | reverse complement strand
ATCTTGAAAGAAGTTGCTGTGGCTGATATCAAAGAAGTTACTGCCTATGTTCTCCTCTAGGATTCTGATGGATTCCTGTCTCACATTGAGGTCCTTTATCCATTTCGAGTTTATCTTTGTGTACGGTGTAAGAGAATGGTCGAGTTTCATTCTTCTACATATAGCTGTCCAATTTTCCCAGCACCATTTATTGAAGAGAATGTCTTTTTTCCACTGTATATTTTTTCCTGCTTTGTAGAAGATTATTTGACCATAGAGTTGAAGGTTCATATCTGGGCTCTCTACTCTGTTCCACTGGTCTATGTGTCTGTTTTTATGCTAGTACCATGCTGTCTTGGTGATCACAGCTTTGTAGTAGAGCTTGAAATCAGTTAACGTGATGCCGCCAGTTTTATTTTTGTTTTTCAACATTTCCTTAGCGATTCGGGATCTTAAAGGGACTTTTTTAAGCTGAAAAGAAAGGGTGGTAATTAGTAACAAGAACACAAATGAAAGAATAAATCTCACAGGAAAGGTAAATATGTAGTAAAGGTAATAGATTCATCACTTATAAAGCTAGCATCATGGTTGAAAGAAAATAGTAAAAATAGCTATGATTATAGTAATTAGTTAAGGGATACACAAGATAAAAAAGATGTAAAATATGACATCAAAAACATAAAACATGGAGGGGGCAAGTAATGATGTTGACTTTACAATGGGATCAAACTTCAGTTGTTATCAACTTAAAATAGATTGTTATCCATACAAGCTATTATATGTAAGCCTCATGGTAACCACAAAGCAAAAACTTATAGGAAATACACAAAATATAAAGAGAAAGGAATATAAACATACCACTAAAGAAAATCATGAAACTGCAAAAGAAGAAAGAGAAGAAGAAAGGAACAGAGAGGAACTACAAAAACAGCCAAAAAATTTAACAAAATAGCAATAAGTACATACCCATCAATAACTAAATGCAAATGGACTAAATTCTCCAAACAAAAGGCATAGTGGCTGAATGGATTAAACAACAAAATTCATCTATATGCTGCCTACAAGAGACTCACTTTGGATGTAAGTACACACAGAATGAAAGTGAAGGATGGAAAAATATATTCCATGCAAATGGAAACAAAAAGAAAATTGGAGTAGCTAAGCTTATATCAGACAAAATAGATTTTCAAACAAAGACAGTAATAAGAAACAAAGAAGATTTGTTACATAATGATAAAGGTGTCAACCCAACAAGAAGATATAACATTTGTAAATATTTGTGCACCCATCATAGGAGTACTTAAATGTATAAAACAAATATTAACAGATCTGAAGGGAGAAATAGACAGCAATACAATACTAGGGGACTTTAATAGCTCACTTACATCAATGGATAGATCATCCAGACAGAAAATCAATAAGGAAACATCAGACTTAAATGACACATTACACCAGATGGCCTTAACAGACATTTACAGAATGTTACATCCTAAAGCAACAGAATGAATCTTCTCAAGTGCACATGGAACATTTTCCCAAGATAGATCATATGGTAGGCCACAAAACAAATTTTAATCAAATTTTAAAGGATTGAAATCCTATCAAGTATCTTTTCTGACTACACTGGTGTAAAACTAGAAATTAATTATGTGAAGAAAATGAGAATACACAAATATGTGGATTAAAACATATGCTACTGAATAACCAAATAGTCAAAGAAGAAGTCAAAAGGGAAATAAAAATATATCTTGAGAAAATAAAAATGGAAATGTAGTGTACTAGAATGTATGGGATGCAGCAAAGGCAGTTCTTAGAGGCAAATACATAGAATATATGCCTACTGAAAAAACAAGGAAAGTATCAAATAAACAACCTAACTTTACACCTCAGGGAACTAGAGAAAGAAGAATAAACAATGCTCAAAGTCAGTAGAAGAAAGGAAATAACACAGATTAGAGCAGAAATAAGTGAAATAGAGACTAAAAAGATAATAGAAAAGAAAATGAAAGTAACAACTGGTTCTTTAAAAAGATAAACAATTATTTTTGTTTAAAAATTATATATAAATAAAATAAACCTTTAAGTAGCCTCACCAAGAAAAAAAGGAAAGAGGACTCGGACAAAAAAAAAATCAGATAAAAGAGACATTACAACTGATACAAAGAATCATGAGATTACTATGAATAATTATATGCTAACAAATTGGACAACCTAGAAAAAATGGGTTAATTCCTAGAAACATACAATCTACCAAGACCAGATCATAATGAAATATAAAATCTAAACAGACCAACTACTAAATCAATTACTAAATAAGCAAACTAATTACTAAATAAGGAGACTGAAGGAATAATCAAAAACCTTTCAACAAATAAAAGTCCAGGACTAGATGACTTTACTGGAGAATTCTACCAAACATTCAAAGAAAAGTTAGTACCAACTCTCAAACTTCTAAATATTAGAAGAATAGAGAACTCTTCCAAACTGATTTTCAAGGCCAACATTACCCTGATATCAAAACCAGACAGGGCTCACACAAGACAAGAATAGGCCAATATCCCTGATAAACATAGATGTAAAAATCCTCAGCAAAATATTAGCCAACTGAATTTGCCATTATATTAAAAGCATCATATACCATCATCAAGTGGGATTTATTCGAGGGATACAAGGATGGTTCAACATTTGTAAATTATTCAATATGATACATTCCATTAACAAAATGAAGGATAAAATTCATAAGATCATTTTAATAGACACAAAAAAAGCATTTGTTAAAATTCAACATTCATTCATGATAAAAACTCTCAACAAAGTGGATATAGAGGGAATGTACTTCAGCATAAAAAAGTTTATATATGATAAGCCCACTGCTAGCATCATACTCAATGATGAAAAGCTGAAAACTTTTCCTTTATGATCAGGAATAAGATGAAGACGCCCACTCTACCCACTTTTATCCAACATAGCTTTGGAAGTCCTAGCTAGAGCAATTAGGCAAGCAAAAGAAATAAAAGGCATCTAAACTGGAAAGGAAAAGGTAAAAGTGCCACTATTTGCAGATGACATGATATTATATGTAGAAAACCCTAAAAACTCCAACAGAAAACCATTAGAACTAATAAATTCAGTAAAGTTGCAGGTTACAAAATTAATACATCCAAAATTTATAGGATTTCTATTAATAATAATGAACTATCAGAGAAATTAAGAAAACAATTACATTTGAAATTGCATCAAAAAGAATAAAATACCTAGGAATAAATTTAGCCAAGGAGGTGAAAGACCTGTATATTGAAAACTACAAGACATTGAAAGAAATTGATAGGGTACCTGGGTGGCTCTATTGGTTAAGTGTTTGCTTTTGGCTCAGGTCATGATCCTGGGGGCCTAGGATAGAGCCCTATGTGGGGCTCCCTGCTCATTAGAGAGTCTGCTTCTCCTTCTCTCTCTGCTCCCCACCACTCATGCCCTCTTTCTCTCTCAAATAAGTAAATAAAATCTTAAAAAAAGATATTGAAGAAGACATAAAAAAATGAGACAATGTTCTGTGCTCATGGATTAGAGGAATAAATATTAAAAAAATTCCCAGAAATAGAGAGATTCCCAGAAATAGAGAGCCCAGAAGTAAATGTAGGTGTATGTTGTTAATTAATTTATGACAAAAGAGCCAAGAATATACAAAGGATAAAGGACAGTCTCTTAAATAAGTGATGCTGGGAAAAGAATGCAAAAGAATGAAACTAGACCACTATTTTACAGTATACACAAAAATGAACTCAAAATGGATTAAAGACTTGAAGATAAGACTTGAAGCTATAAAAATCCTAGAAGAAATTGTAGGTGATATGCTCCTTGACATATGTCTTGGACTTTTTGAATCTGATATGAAAAGCAATGCAAAAATAAATAAGCAGAACTACATTAAACTAAAAAGCTCCAGGAAAGCAAAAAAAGCATCAATGGAATGAAAAGGCAACCTACTGATTGGGAGAAAATATTTGCAAATTATATATCTAATAAGGGGCTAATAACCAAAATACATAAAGTACTCATACCAAACAATCTGATAAAAAACTGGCAGAGGATCTGAATAGACATTTTCCCAAAGAAGATATACAGTTGGCCAACAGGTACATGCAAAAATGAATATCTTTATTCTCATTAATCATCAGGAAAAATTAAATCAAAACCACAATGAGATATCACCTTACACCTGTTAGAATGGCTAGTATCAAAAAATATAAGAAATGACAAGTGTTGGCAAGGATGTGGAGAAAGCAAAACCTTGTGTACTGCTGATGGGAAGGTAGATTGTTGCAGCCACTATGGGAAATAGTATGTAGGTTCCTCAAAAATTAAAGTTTGAACTACAATATGGATCCAGAAATTCCACTTCTGATATCTGTCTGAGGGAAATGAAAACACTAATTCAAAAAGATATATGCTTATTTTTCATTGTATGTCTCATGTTCACTGCAACATTATTTCTAAAACCAAGTTATGGCAACAATCTAAGTGTCCATTCTAGATGAATGGATAAAGAATGAAATCTGACCATTTGTGACAACATGGTTGAATATTGAGGGCATTATGCTAAGTCAAATAAGTCATACAGAGAAAGATGAATATGATATTAATATGATATATATGAATATGAATATGATATATATGTATCTATAGTGGCTGCCAGAGTTGAGGAGGGGTGGGGATGGATGGGAAAAAATTGGACTTATCAAAATGGATGACTTTTGTGCTTCAAAAGATCACCATTAGGAAAACGAAAAGAGAAGTCATTGGCTTAGAGAAAATATTGACAAGTCACATTTTTAAATAATGGATTTATATCCATAATATACAGAGAGGTAATTGAATGAGTCAATTTTATGATCTGTAAATTACATCTTTTTTTAAAAAAATATTCATTTATTTATTTGACAGACAGAGATCACAAGTAGGCAGAGAGGCAGGCAGAGAGAGAGAGGAAGGGAAGCAGGCTCCCCACTGAGCAGAGAGCCCGATGCGGGGCTCGATCCCAGGACCCTGGGATCAGGATCTGAGCCTGATCCCAGAACCCTGGGATCAGGATCTGAGCCAAAGGCAGAGGCTTTAACCCACTGAGCCACCCAGGTGCCCCTGTAAGTTACATCTTAATAAAGTTCTAAAACTGTGCACTCAAAAACTTATCTATATAAGGGACAATGTCAATACTTTTTTATTCTGCAAATCACTCTAGTAAGTGAGCTGTTAGTCATGTGACTTTTTGGCATGGACTCTTTTTCCCTTAAGAGATAATGATATCTTACACTTAGAGATTGTGATAGTGTTGGAAGTTCCATTGCTTCTTTCTGCATTTTCTGGTGGAGTATTTAGTAAGACAGAGAATTAGTTTTTTGAGTGACAGATTTAGCTCTCCAACTATGTCTCTGATCACTTACTAGATTAACTTGGAGTGCACAAGGTAAACTATGAGTGTAATGCCTGATAAAGATTTCTTGATAATCTATTTGACAAGACCCCAATAAGGCAGTGGTGTTTGGAAGAACACTGAGACGTCTGCTACTCTTGTCCCCTCCTGGCACTGCTGATTTCAATATATTACACAGAGGCTGTCTTTCCGATATCCTTATCTGTCTGGGTGGCATTTGATTTTTGAATATCTTGGTAACAGGGGGCCAAAGAATGAAGAAAACAAATCTCATATTAACTCTTCCCTTTTTTGGGTGCCTGGGTGGCTCAGTTGGTTAAACAACTGCCTTTGGCTCAGGTCATGATCCTGGAGTTCTGGGATCGAGTCCCACATAGGGCTCCTTGCTCAGCAGGGAGTCTGCTTCTCCCGCTGACCTTCTTCCCTCTCATGCTCTCTCACTCTCTCTCTCAAAAAAATAAATAAAATCTTAAAAAAAAACAACCCAAACTCTTTCCTTTTTTGTTGCTCTATTTCTGTTGTTTATGTTTTTTTGAAAGAGTAGAGTCTCTTTGTTATGTATAATTTCTGTTCTACTATAGCAATTTAGTAATATCTAGTAGTGTGAATTCATATGTCAACATTTTTAAAAGCCATAAAAGCATGTTAAAACCTAGCAATTACAAAAACAGTGGGGATCTTCCTTGCAAAAATACAGGGCACACAGTACTTACTTCTAAGTCCTTTGTATGCTCTTAATACTAATTACATCTTGATCCGAGCCACTTTACATTAAGCCATTTCATTTAAAGTTAGTTGGATCTTGAGCCCACTGCACAGAGACCCTCTAATTCTGTATAATGGCTTGGACTTTAGTGCTCAATCAGTGCTAGAATCAAGGTAATAAGCAGTGTGCAACTTTTTGTAATTGAAGAATCTAAGGTAGAGCAAGGTAAAGTGGAGTATTGAGGGTAGAGTTCAGAATAAAAACCGAGGTTGTAGCCGCCCATTGCAGTGCTCTGCTGGGACACCTCTGTGGTGTTCAGTGAAACTGGAGAAACTAGCATGGGAGGCAGGTCAGACAGTTTAAAAGGTGAGTTACAAGTAGAATATTTTAAGGGGAATTTCTCAGCACTAGAGATATTCCAACTAGATTCTGAGTCTTGGGGCGCCTGGGTGGCTCAGTGGGTTAACGCCTCTGCCTTTGGCTCAGGTCATGATCCCAGGGTCCTGGGATCGAGCCCCGCATCCATCGGGCTCTCTGCTCAGCAGGGAGCCTGCTTCCTCCTCTTTCTCTCTCTGCCTGCCTCTCTGTCTACTTGTGATCTCTCTGTCAAATAAATAGATAAAACATTAAAAAAAAAAGATTCTGATTCTCTTTTTTAATCTATCAAAAAAGACCCCCAAACCAAAAAAAATCCACAAACCCCAAGACTAACTTTAAAAAATTAGAGAGTAAACCTTACTTCTTGTTAAAAGTTTGAAAAATATCAAGATGTAAAAGAAAACAAAAGCTTCCGCAATCCACCAACCAGAGATATAGCTTGTTTGTCTTTTTATACGGTTCCTTCTAATTTTTAGTTTTTTCCCCTTTTGTCGGAATATATATATATAGGCACTTAAACATTACAAAGCAGGGGTCACATCACACCTAGTTTTGAAATCTGATTTCTGAAATTTGATGTACTGTTTTGATTATATTCTTAAATTATTATCATACATATATTTTGCATTGAAATGTGATATAGAGATATAATTTGTTTAATGATTACCCTATTTCTTTTTTAAAAAACTGATATAAACACTGTGTAATTCTGTGACTATTTCTATACTATACATTCCTTGACAGAAATATAATTTTTTAAGCTTTGGATGTGTATTGCCAAATTGCCCTCAAAAGTTTTTTTCTCATGCATTTCTGGCACTGTATGAGAAACCAATTTTCCTGTATTCTCCACAACAATGGGTAATTATAATTTTTAAAACCTTTTCCAAATTTACTAGGTAAAAAGTGGTATGTTATTGTTTTAATTTAGATTTATTTGTTTTTTAGCAAGGTTAAATCTTTTCTCATGTTTATTGCCAATTTGTATTTCTTCTTTTGTGATTTGCATATATAGAACCTATGCACTTTGGGGTTCAGTTCTTTTTCTTATTGATTTTTAATAACTTTTTTGTATTAAGAAAAATAACTTTTGTATTAAGAAAAATAACTTTTTCTGTCTTACATGAGTGAATGTTTTCCTCTTTTAATATTTGCCTTTAATTTAAGGGCATCTCTATTTTTATTTTTAAATTTTTGTTGTTTTTAAAAAGGTTTCATTTTTAAATAATCTTTACACCTTATGTGGGACTTGAATTTACAACCCTGTGATCAAGAGTCACATGCTCTATTGACTGAGCCAGCCAGGTGCTCCTTTAGGGTATCTTTTTGGAATAATGAACAAATGTTTTAAATTTTAATGGAGGCAGATCAGTCTGTTTCTGTATAATAAATTCTACCTTTAAATGTGTGTTGAAAAATTTTTTTCCCAAAAATTAAAAAAATTTTTTTTTCAAAAAGCAGATATATACCTATGTATATTTTTTCTAGCTTTAAACACACACACACACACACACACACACACACAGACACAGACACACACTATTTACATTTATCTCTTGACTCCATCTGGAATTTACTTTGTAGTATGATATGAGTTAGTTATATAAATTAATCTCCCTCCAAATAATTAAATGTTAGTCATGGACTATATAATGAAAAATCCATCCTTCTCTACTGATTTGAAAAGAGAAATCTATCATATGTTAATTTTTTATGTATAATAAAATGTACTTTTGCTAGGGTTCCATTTAGTTCCATTGATTTTCACACCTTTTCTACTATCTAAAAATTGCCTATTATCCCAATTTTGAAAAGGAAGTCTTCTTTTGCGGCATGCTTAGTGAGGAGAGTAAGGGTGTTAGAGTGATCAGATGTTAAACCCCTGTTACTCCCTCTGATGAGTGGGGCCTAAGGTTCCCCACCTGTAAAATGGGGGAAATAGGTATCTGTCTACCTTGTAGGATACTAGACTATCAAGGATGATTTTGGTAAATGCTTAGTATGTAGGTATTGTTCTTATATTACTTTTCTTAAGACACTGTTCAGACATCTATAGGGGTTTCCTTTTGCCTTCTCTGTTTGGCTTACAAGGACCTATTGATCTGGCCCTTCTCTATGCCTATGACTCTTTCCATCATTTGTTCAATATGTTATCTTACCACATGGCAGGCATGTACCAGGCACCGTTCTAGAGACTAGTGATAGTGATCAAGAAGGCAAAGGAGACCTCTGCTTTTGTGGAACTTATCTTTTAGTGGTATAGTTCAATTAAATTAATTAATAATATTTCCAGTTGGGTTAAATACCACAGGAAGACAAAACAGGGTTTTATGCTTGAGGTGGTTGACATCTGAGCTAAGATCTCAATGAAGAGAAGGGCGAGGGAGCCTTGCCAAGTTCCAGAGAGGAGAGGTCCAGGCAGTGCAAACAGGAAGCACAAAGGACAGAGGTAGGGATAGAAATCAGTCCAGAGGGGCTGGAGCAGAGACAGTGATGGAAACAAAACAAAACAAAACATAGGAGATGGGAGTCATAAAGAGAGACAGGGGCTAGATCATGTAACTTCCCAGTTTGTATCCCAGTCCCCTTTCGGACCATCTTCTCACAGACCTCTACCCTGTCATGTCCCCAGAGGCCTTTGCTCATACTGCTTTCCTTTTATTTTTGTTTTATTTTTATTTATTTATTTTAAAAGACTTTATTTATTTATTTGACAAACAGAGATCACAAGTAGGCAGAGAGGCAGGCAGAGAGAGAGGAAGGGAAGCAGGCTCCCCGCTGAGCAGAGAGCCCGATGTGGGGCTCGATTCCAGGACTTTGGGACCCAAGCCCAAGGCAGAGGCTTTAACCCATGGAGCCACCCAGGTGCCCCATGCTGCTTTCCTTTTAACTGATATGCTTTCTTTTCTCCTTTCTGTGTTTCCAAACTCTATCCATTCTTCAAAGCCTGGCTTAGGGTTCATCTTCTCTCATTTTGAATGAATGTAGCCCAATTGGTCTCTTTCTCTGAGTTCCTGCTGCTCTTTTGGCTGTATTCATAGTTTTATATGTGGTTTTCCCCTGCTTCCCTCATTCCCACCCCCACCTGCTAAACCTCGATCTCCTTGAGGGTAGAGAGGGTAGTCTGATTCTTCTTTTGTGTCCCTCTTTACATGTTTGATATAGTGTTGGGAATACATTGGGCACATCATTTGATATTCTAGATACAAGCTTAGGATCAGTGCACACTTCTTGAGTTTACCCTACTTAAATCTTCAAAAACAATTTGACTTAAAAAAACCCCAAAGATAGATGGAAAACTCTAATGAACACATTAAAATAAAAGAAACATATTGATGGAATCAAATGTCATGCTTCAAGTGATATATTTTAATATTTTAAATATTTATTGTAGATTAACATGAGCAAAATTGAATAGCGAGGCAGAAATTTATGATAGCTTTTCTTAGATTCAATACTAAAAATATCCTGAACATTTGCGTTGGCTGAAAATGTTCTGAAAAAAGCTTCAGTTTTCATTATTTTTTTAAAAAAGAGAAATTAGTTATATTTCTCAGTACTTTCACATTGAATTAATTTGTCACTCATTCTAGTGGACAAACAAAAATAGCTAATTTACGGGAATGTTGTTGTGGCAGATGCTGCTGGCCCCCACCCTTTTCTCTGGGATCTTTCACTCTGCTCTGGTGGGCTTCCAGCTGTCAGGATCTGCTTCTCTGTTCCTGAGAGTTGTCCCCCAAAGACCACTTTGTCCATAGTCAGCAGGTTGGTTCTGGGGAATTAATATTCACTCTTCCTCAGCGGGTCTCATCCTCTAACTCTCTAGGGCTGGCATATAAAATACCCCAGCTCTCTTGCCGTCAGATGAGAGAATCTGGAGACTGTGTTTTGCTCCATTTCTCAAGGTTTCCCTAGGGAGTTCACCTCCAGGCACCCACTGTAGTAGCTGATTCGAAAGCTCACCCTTTATTAAGTGCCTTCCCTTCCTTTTCTCTCTTCCCCATTTATCTCTCATTGCCCCCTTCCCTCCCAAAGAAACAATTTGCACTTGAATCCTTGTCTTGCAGTCTGTGTCTGGAGAATCCAAACTTAATCACAACGTTACACATTATTGTGTTTATACTTCCAACACCTCCCGGATTAACACTGTGGAGTGCATGGTTCAAGAGTTCTCAAGTGTTTTTAAAGCAAAAGAAGGCCTTTCACGATCGATAGTTCACACTAATGGATTGGAGGAGTTATCTGGCATGACCCAAAATGCATTAGCAAACACGGGAAATCTGACCTTTGGAAGAAGCCTCTGAGCTGAGCCTGAAGAGTAAGACTCCAGTTCGAGCGATGAAGCTTCCTTATGCTCTGTCCACATTGGTTTGCATTTGCTGTTGCGCTAGGAGTCCAGGGAGGAGGGTTTTTGCTATGACTTTTTTACTCTTGCATTTGCCTCCTTGCTTGACTGATGTTGGCAATGATCTCATGTTGTTATTTATTCCTAGAACCTCCCCAGTGTTACGTACATACATAGTGAATGCTTGTTGATCAGTGGGCTGCTATGTGCCGCACACCGCGGTCAGGAACGGCATCAAATTTTGTTACGTCAGTTACTCTTAGCATCTGTGGTTCTCTTTTGGGTCACGTACGAACCCCCTGGTCTTTGTTGTTATCACATTATAGAACATTGTCAAATATTGGCAAGATTAGCCTCTGATTATTTATTTTTGCAAACTAGAGATAAGATAGTAGTGAAATAAGTATGACCTCTGACCTTTTGTTTCAACTCTCATTAGTTCTACGCAGTCTTTTGAGTGGGAACCTACATACGCTAAGGAGATCTTGCCGGTTTCCGGTGGCAGCAGCCTGGCCCGCTCTTCCCGACACACCCCGGTCTGCACCTTGCTGTTCTGGCTGTGGTTTGCTGGAATGCCCAAGGCAGTCGTTACGTGAAAGCTTTCATCCTCTCCCCTGCTCTGCTCAAGGGTTTCCAGCATGGCTCACCATCCCCAACCAGATGTCCTTATCACCAATTCTTCTCAGATGCCACTCAAAAGAATGCCACATTGATCTCACAGAAATGCTCATACAGCATCTGAGAATGGCTATATGCCATGAATTGCTTGTCTTAGTTTGGAGTCATATCTCTCTAACTGCCTTTAATCATTTTAGTGACAAATGTATGAGTATATCGTATACTCTAAAATGACATTGATTGATCCTATAAGTAAAATACCAAATGAGAGTTGAAAAAAGGGGCAAGGAATTTTATAATTGAAAAGGCTCTCTGCCCCATTACCACTGCATTATTTGTTAGAAATGGGTATGGTCTTAGCTATTATAACTCCTTCTGGAAGTTCTGTGAACCTTTTGTGTCCAGTCAAAACTCTATACTCTGCATATGCCTGTGAATATTGCTTCAAGCTAAACAATGTTCATAAATATATATTTTCTATTTAAATATATTATTAGGCATTCATTGGCAAGTAGACTGATTACGGATTACCGCAGCATCTTATCAGCTATTGCTTATCTGGCAACCTCAGTTAGGTGGAATCTAGCCAAGAAACAGGTAAGAAGCTGAACTTACCTTGTGAGACGACCTACGAGATATTACGGCGTCTATGCAATACCTGCTCTTACATACTTTATTCACTAAAGAACCCCTTGAGAACCCCCATGCAAAATCTGTTCTTTTAAAATTTAATTAATTTTATAACAAATATAACAATAATTGTATTAAATATAATTATTATTTATTTATTTTTTTAATTTTTAAATTGTAAGTCCAGTAGAGTTAACATATAGTGTTATATTAGTTTTAGGTATACAATATAGTGATTCAGCAATTCTATACATTACTCATTACTCATTGAGATAAGTATATACTCTTTTATTTTTTTTTTAAGATTTTATTTATTTATTTGACAGACAGAGATCACAAGTAGGCAGAGAGGCAGGCAGAGAGAGAGAGAAAGGAGGAAGCAGGCTCCCCGCTGAGCAGAGAGCCCTATGCGGGGCTCAGTCCCAGGACTCTGGGATCATGACCTGAGCCGAAGGCAGAGGCTTTAACCCACCGAGCCACCCAGGCTCCCCAAGATAAGTATATACTCTTAATCCCCTTCACCTCTTCACCCGTCCCCCTCACCTACCTCCCTTCTGGTAACCATTAGTTTGTTCTCTATAGTTGGTTTGTCCCTTTTTTTCTTTGTTAATTTGTTTCGTTTCTTAAATTCTGCCTATGAATGAAATCAAATGGTGCTTGTCTTTGACTGACATACTTCACTTAGCATAATACCCTCTAGATCCATCCATGTTGCTGCAAATTGCAAGATGTCGTTCTTTTTGATGGCCGAGTAATATTCTGTTGTATGTTTATGCCACATAATCTGCATCCATTGATCTATTGATGGACACCTTGGGTTGCTTCCATAATTTGGCTATTGTAAATAATGCTGCAATAAACATAGGGGTGCATATATCTTTTCAAATTAGTGTTTTTCATTTTCTTTGGGTAAATGCCCAGTAGTGGAATTACTGGATCATAGGTTAGTTCTATTTTTAACTTTTTGAGGAACCTCCCTACCGTTACCGTTACTGTACAGCGGCTGCACCAGTTTGCATTCTCACCAGCAGGGCACAAGTTTCCTTTTTCTCTACATCCTCATCAATACTTGTAGTTTCTTGAGTTTTTGGCTTTAGATGTAGTTCCACTAGTTCATCTTTGCTTTTCTTTCACTTACCTCAGGAGACATATCTAGAAAAATGTTTTATGGCCAATGTCAGAGAAATTACTGCATGTGCTGTCTTTGAGGGTGTTTATGGTTTCAGGTCTTACATTTAGGTCCCCGATCCATTCTGAGTTTATTTTTGTGTATGGTGACAAAGTGTTATTTTGTATTTTACATATGGTTTTAACAGGTGTGGTTTAGTTATATAATTTTCTGGTTGATAGCAAATGAGAAGAGGGAGAATAGACTACCAGAGAAAAACACCAGGAAATTACACTTTTTAATACTTTAGCTAGGTTATTAAATTTTGTGGAAGAATGGGTTTTAGTCGAATATAATTATAAAACTGGTAACAGTTATGTTAGAAGGCTTCTAACTGACCATTTATTGAGTGCCTGTTAACATGTCAAGCAATGCCGTGCACTCTTTATGAATGTCTTCTCTTTGCCTTTGAGATAGACATTATCATTGCCATTTAAAGCAAATAAGAAAACTGAGGCTCATATGAGTGAAATGGTTTGTTCAAAGCCAAGTAGTAATTGACTGAACCAGAACTGATTTAAAATCCTCAGTCATTTCTGTCATACCAAGTTGCCTCCATATAGAACATTTCCCTGATGAACTTAATGGAATTATTGTTTTTAAGAGAAATACACTCCTTAGAGGGACTTAATTGTAACCTCCTGTGGCCCTCCTGAATTTACATCTTGTCTTTTTTGACCCTGAATGGATGTATAGAAATCTTGATTATTTTGGTTTATATTTCTATGAACAACTTTCCTAGTTCGTGTAGATTCAATTAGTGACTTTACTAATACTCTTTCTGGCCGACACCTGATGCCTTTTGACTCGTGGAGGCATATACGTGGTCTTTGAATGTTTGTGGTGAGGGATCATGTGAGGGAAGGAGTGTACGGAAAAGCAACAGAACCCTTTTCGAGATAATTGTGGCCATGGCAATTGGTGGTATGGTGATTAAAGAGAACTGATAGTGATGTGAATGTGATTCATTTGCTGAGCCATCACTGACGCAGAGAGCAAAATAATGGAGACAGGCATGACTGACAGAAGTTTTGATGATACTCCAGTGTTTCTTTTAATCTCCCCCCAGCTCTTAATACCATTGATTTCTATCCATCATGTGAAAACAGTGGCAACAACCTATGTTACGATGAATGGTGCGATAGTTGGTTTCATGGGGAGGCTTACATAATTCAGGGATCACATGAAAGAAAACCGTGTTATCTTCTAGCTCTTCTCTGATTTAGTAAAAAGATTGCAAACGTACATCTTTTTCATGATGTTATTTATTAGAGATGCTAAGTGATAGAAACCAAACTTTGTCAAACATGAAAGGTTATAACAATTACTTTGTGGCTGGGAGGCCAAGCGCTATGGATGGAGTTTTTGTTTTCTTTCTGGAGTTAACTGGTTTTAGTACTTCCAGTGAACTTTAGCTAAAAATGAGTTTTAAAAAAAAAGTTAATTAGAGTTGGTTTATGCCAGAATGAGAATCAGCAAAGCATGAAGAAATTGGAATAAACCCTAAGGGGATGTCTTCCTGTTTCTGGGATCTTTGATTTGTTGTGAATTCTGAAGTGGTCACTTACTACTATCAATCCCTTTGATTCCAGAGGGATTGTGTGTAAGAAGCAGTGATGTGCACACAGACTCCAAACCTCTGTCATGAGCCAGGTGGACGCTGTGTTTTGATTTTAGCATAAAATGTAGGCTAGAGTTCTATTTCAGTTGTTTATTTTACAGTTCCCTTTTTCTGGAATTACAGCCCCACCCTTGACCTGTTGAATCAGAATCTCTTGGTTTATGGTCTAGAAATGTCCATTTTAAATATAATTCCCAGGTGAGTTTCATGAATGAAAACTGTAGCAAAGGCCTCCTAAGTGTGATAGCACCTCCCAATTATGTGGCATTTATAAGCTTCAGAGAATGTCACTCTGTTTGTTGGAGTAGAGAAATGAGAGAAAAGTGTCAACCTGAAACATGGAGCACTTTGAACCTTTTAATTTTATTTCCAAATAGAATGTTTCCACATATTTCAGTCCCAGCTGCCTTGGCCTAATTGTGTTTCTTTCTTTAAGATTCATATTTTCCTTGTGCCGTAATAGAGTTCTTTCTCCTCAGGTGTGGGATTGAAGTGGGGTGGATGGGAATGACACTTCCTAGAACAGAGATTCTTAAACAATATTAGAAAAATGTACCCTTCCCCCTTCCCCCTCTCTCATGCTGATCATTCTGATTCACTGTATCTGGTAACTGATTCAAATGTGTGCTCCTGGGTAAGACATGTCTTAGTCCGTACAAACCACTATGACAAAGTGTCCTAGGCTGAGTGACTTATAAACAAATAAAGAAATTTATTTCTTACAGTTCTGGAGGCTTGGAAGCCCAAGGTCAAGTTGCTGGCAGATTCTGGGCATTGTTTATACTTGCTAGCACCATAAACATTTTTCTGGGTTGAAAGACCCTTTTCCTGGTTTTCAGATGGCTATCTTCTCTCTGTACCTTCACCTGGCAGATAGAAAACAAGAGAGTTCTCTGGCGTCCTTTTTATAAGGGCATTAAGCCCATTCCTGAAGAATTCCCCTTTATGACCTCATATAATCTTAATTACAACCCAAAGGTCTCATCTCTTGATACCATCACAGTGGTGGATAGGTTTTCAATGTATGAATTTTTCAATGTATGAATTTGTAGGGAGTGCAAACATTCAGTCCTTAGTAGAGTTATTTTTCTAGAGATTGAGTATGTGACCAAGAGTGAATATATTGTATTTGTGTAAAGTTCCATGTTTGAAGGGGTTCTTGGGTGGCTCAGTTGGTTAAGCATCTGACTTGTGATTTTGGCTTAGGTCCTGATTTCAGGGTCATGGGAATCTGCACCAGCTGGGGCTCCGTGCTTTGCGGGGAGTCTGCTTGAGGTTCTCTTCCTCTGCTCCCCAACCCCAAATAAATACATAAATAAATTTTAAAAAATATCTATCCATGTTTGGGCTTGTGCTAGATTTGGGAGTACTTTCTTGATCTACCACGAAACAAAGAGACTTTGACACTTACCCTCAAGTAGGAATAAGGAGATGCATTTAAATTTCTGGACCCTACTTTAGACTTATTCTGGAGATTTAGCTGAGGGATGTGAATGGCCTGTGGAGCTGCAAACTCACTGGCTTGATCCCAAGCAGATCTCATGTTGAAGCTGGGAAAAAAAATCCCTGGCTTGCTCCATAGCTCTGGCTTCAGATGTCTCTTGGACCAGTTCTCAGGATGACAGTCATAAAAAGTGGGGGGGGGGGGCAGTGTAGCCTCCTGAGACCAGAGGAGTAGGATAGGGCAAAGGTTCTCCTGTGCTTATGGGCAGTAGAATCCTACTTGGAGAGTTTGGTGAAATGGATTCCCAGGCACGACACTGGATCTTCTGAGGGTAGTATGTTAGTTTCCCAGGGCTTCCATAACATATTAGCCACAAACTTGGTGGCTTAAAAGAGAAGTTTATTCTTTTACAGTTTGGGAGGCTAAAATCAAGGTGTTGGCAAGGTTGGCTCCTTCTGAAGGCTCTAAGAGCATCCATCCCATGCCTCTCTCCTAACTTCTGGTGGCACCTGGCAATCCATCATGTTCCTTAGCTTGTAAATGCACCATTCCAGTCTCTGCCTCCTTCACATTCCTTTCTCTGCTGTGTGTCTTCTGCCCTTCTCTTCTAAGGACCGCAATCTTTGGATTTATATCCCTCACTTCCCCTAATCAAGGATAATCTCATTCTGAGATCCTTAATTATTTCTGTTGAAAACCCTTTTCCCAATTAAGGTCACACTCACACCTTTTGGGTAGATGTATCTTTGGGGGGTCATTATTCAACCCACTACAGGTAGCGTCTAGGGACTTGCATTTAAATAAATTTCCTAGTGATTCTGATAACAGATGGTTTGAGGAGTACATTTTGAGAAAAAGTGGGATGGACATGTCAGTCTCTGGAATTGCCCAGAATGGATTCTTTTGCACCATAAACACTTGAAATAGAAAATTGTTGTTAGGATTTTCTATCATAGTAGCTGTCAAATATTATTAAAATATTTATTTATTTATTTGAGAGAGAGAGAGAGAGAGTGCTGGGGAAGGGGCAGAGGGAGATGGAGAGAGAGAATCCACAAGCAGACTCCTGGCTGACCACAGGGCCCAGCATGGGGCTAGATCCTAGGACCCTGAGGTCACGACTTGAGCCAAAACCAAGACTTGGCTGCTCAACTGACTGAGCCACCCAGGTGCTCCCATAGGTGCCAATTATTGAGCACTATTAAATGCTTTGATGTACATGATTTTGTTTACTATTCACAGTATTCTGAGAGAGATATTATGGTCTCATTTCAAATGGTTAAGGAACCACCAGTTACTTAAGTGACAGTGTGGGGATTAGAACCCAGTTTTTTCTGATGGCTAAATCACTTTGATATGCAATTTCTAAACACTTTATTCATTTTAGGCAAAACCTCCCCAGGAAACCTTTGCAGTCTCCCACCCTGCCACTCCAAACAACACAAAACAAAAACAAAATCTACAATGGAAATTAAGTTAGGTGGTCTCCTTAGTGGCCCCCTCCTCCAGTGTTCGGTGGAAGGCTCTGATCAGTCTGGTTGTAACCACTCAGCTGATAAGATAACAGGGACTGCAATGCAGATGTGTCTGACGAGGAAATCTGTGCTTTCCCCTCTGTACAACATCATCGACCACCCTACCAAGGCTCTGAGAAGCTCTTTAGCCAATCAACCCTGTGACCTTTCTAAGCACTTGCCTTCACTAGGTGACAAGCTGGGACCGGTACTTAGCTCCTCTGACTTCTCGTTTGCTCAGCTGACCAGCAGCTTTATTGTTGTCACTACTAAATTCCAGTCTGGGTTAAAAACATTTTGTGAACAATTCTTTGACTAATATTTACAATGCAGGAAGGCATAAAAAAAATGTCAGTTGACCTGAAATATTCCCCCCTGCCCCCAGGCCCAATCCAAGAGCTTTCTGCTTAGTTCATCGGGTTCTTTAGTGACCTTAGTTTAGGTAGCAAATTTCCTGCTCCATGCAAGGAGAGGAAGTTCTTTGAGTTAAATACAGCAAAATCAACATAATACTAATCACCTATCTAATTAAGTCCTTTATGCTAAGTTTGGAAGGCTTTTAGAATCTTAAATCTCTTTGCCTGCCCATTTCCTCTTTCCCTCCCCATTTATATTCTCTCTTGGTCTCTGTCTTTCTCTGTTTTACCTCTTTAAACTGTTGGTAGACATCATTGCCAACCATACGTTTATACCAGACATATGATTGACATCCCTTGTTGGGAGGTTTTGCACCCTAATGGGTAAGGGCTAGCCACAAATCCGGGTTTGTATTCTAGCTCTACCATTTACTAGCTTGTGACCTTGGGCAGGTTATTCAACCTCTTTAAACTTCGGCTTTTCCATTTGAGAAATGGGGACAATGATGATAATGGTGATAATGTTAATGCCCACCTCACAGGATGATTGAAAAGATTAGATGAGATAATCCTTACAGAGGGTTTGGGACATAATAAGCTCTCAGTAAGTGTTGGGTACTTTTGTGATGATGGTTATTATAAAAATTATTTTATTTTTGATGTTGTCCAAATTCTGCTTTCTCAATTCTGTTTAAAATATATAAAAAATGAACCTGAAAAAAATATTTCTTATAATAGAAAAGAAGCCAATGACTACAGGATGATAGACTGAGTATAATTACTTGGAAAATAATGAACAGGCTCTTAATAGGTGGTAGCATCATTCCAGTGGACATCACATGAATAAGCTCATTTAATCAGTGTAGTATGGTAAGAACTGCTACTATTATTCCTTTTTCCTGATGAGGAAACAAGCACAGAGAAATCATATAACTTGTTCAAAACTTTTACAATGTACCATGTTACAGTAACTCCACTATTTCAACAGAATAATAGAGGGGCACTTCCAAATTACTTTTTTTAATTATAGAATTATTCAACATGGAGCTTATGTTTATTCAATAAAAATTATTCCCTACAAAGTTATTCAAAAAACTTTTCTGTTAATACACACATCACAAACACATGTCCTTTGGGGGGCACAGGTAAAAAGCCTTAGTATCCTAATCTCTAGGTAGGAACCTATAGGCACAGAGTGATCTTTTCTTTCTGGTGGCTGCCAAGGACATATAACCACCATGACCTCCGTGTGCCTGGGCCCAATGGACAGCATGGACCCTGTAGTAAGACTGTGCCAGCAAGCTGTGGTGGTCAAGTTCCTAAACTCTGTGCGGGAGAACTCCCTTGCTTGGAGAGGCTCTTTTGGGCTGTTGCTGCTCACAACCAGGCTATAATTGGCCTCTGCAAAGTAGCAAGCATGTGGGCTATGCTACCCCCAACCCATCTGGCTATGAGTTTTATGCATATGCAAATAATGGAACCCTTATTTGTGGCTATCCTGGGGACTTAGGAGTCACAACTCATGCATCCATATGGTCTACCATGCACACAGCCAGGTGTGGGGATGGGGGAGTAGAGCACTCAGATTCCGGAAGTCAGTCTTTAGTACCTCTGCGCCTTACCACTGTATCAGGCCACCTTCCTTGAATAGGAAAATCTTAAAAAAATAAAACAAATAAAAGGCCTGAAATTGATGTTTCAGTCTTTGCCAGGTTCTTGGCACACCACAATCAGGGCTTAAACTGTGATACAAAACATTCTGAAAAAATAAAAACAAACCTTTGAAGTTCTTAGCATTTCTAGTTGTTTAGTTGTTTGTTTGTTCCTTGTTGATCTCCCATGTACCTCATTTCATTTTCATACTCAGTTATTAACTGATAACACTTTCTTCTTACAGGAAATAATTTTTGTATTTGCTAGCATTGACATGAGTAACACGATACGATTAATACATCTGGAATGGTGGGCACCTGGGGGGCTCAGAGGGTTAAGCCTCTGCCTTCGGCTCAGGTCATGGTCTCAGGGTCCTGGGATCGAGCCCCGAGTCGGGCTCTCTGCTCATTGGGGAGCCTGCTTCCCCCTCTCTCTCTGCCTGCCTCTCCGCCTACTTGTGATCTCTCTCTCGGTGTCAAATAAATAAATAAAATCATTAAAAAAAATACATCTGGAATGGTTCTCTAACCAAAATGTAGCATGATTTCAAAGCAAGCTTTTGAAATTTTACTTATAATTTTTTTTGTCCCTTTCAAAGGTGAAAATAAATGGGTAAGCCATTTATTTGTTCATTTATCCAAGCATTTATACTTCATTCAGTGGGGAAAGGAAACTACATTTCTGAATATTGCAATTTGAAGACTGATAAAATAAAAATAACTTATGAAAATGTTTCGTTTTAAAGAAAAAAGTAACATTATTATAGTAAAGTTTAGAATTTTTAGAATATGTAGATAAGCAAAAGAAAAAAATAAAATAATACTCTCTTCAACCAGAGAAAACCATTGTTATACTTGTTTTTTTAAAATGAAATGATTTTTAAGAAATTATTATTTATTACAAGAAAATATGTTGACAGAAAATGAGATTATCTGTTTAGACTAACTATGATAAATTTTCCAAAAGAGGTCTGAGGCCTACAAACCACTAAAAAATTTTAAGAAAAATTTCATCTGAGGGGCGCCTGGGTGGCTCAGTGGGTTAAAGCCTCTGCCTTCAGCTCAGGTCATGATCCCAGCATCCTGGGAACGAGCCCCACATCAGGCTCTCTGCCTGGTGGGGAGCCTGCTTCCTCCTCTCTCTCTGCCTGCCTCTCTGCCTACTTGTGATCTCTGTCTGTCAAAAAAAAACAAACAAAAAACTTTAAAAATTTCATCTGAAATGTTAAAAAGTGAAAGCAAAACAAATTAAATATTAAATGTTTCTTACGGACTGTTTTAAATTTAGATTAAGTTAATGATTCAAAAATATTTTTATGTTATGTAGAATAGTTTTGTGTTGGGATGCAATTTGCATACGATACACTGAAGTTTCCTATACATTTATAGTGCACAGTATATTTATGCTTGCTTTTTAGGATTTGGAATATAAATTTTTTTTAAAGATTTTATTTATTTATTTGACAGGCAGAGATCACAAGTAGGCAGAGAGGCAGGCAGAGAGAGAGGAAGGGAAGTAGGCTCCCCGCTGAGCAGAGAGCCCGATGTGGGGCTCGATTCCAGGACCCTGAGATCATGACCTGAGCTGAAGGCAGAGGCTTTAACCCACTGAGCTACCCAGGCACCCCTGGAATATAAATTTTTAATTGAAATTTATAATAGTCACAACGGTAGTCTCTAACAGTAGAATAGATAAATAATGGCTTGCATTATTTTATTGAATACTGTGCAGCAATGAAAATAAGTGAACTATGGCCACGTAGAACAACATGGATAAATCTCACAAATATAATGTTGTCTGAAAGAAGTCAGATGTACTGTGTGATTGTATTTATTTAAAGTTCAAAAAAAGGTATAACTAAACTAAAGTTTGGGTAGTCGGGATAGTTAGGAAGTCAAGTATAGTTAGGAAATCAGGATATTTGTTACTTTTGGGAAGACAGCAGGGGTTAGAGGTTGGGTGAGGCAGAGGGGAACATCAAAATAATTAATTTATTGATCTGAGTGATGCTTACATGGGTATATTCACTTTTTAAATTTTTAAATTTTTTAAAAAGATTCTATTTATTTGAGAGATATTTTGAGAGCACATAAGTGGGGGGGAAGTAGCAGGCAGAGGGAGAAGCAAGCTCCCCTCTGAGCAGGGAGTCTGACTCTGGGCTTGATTCCAGGACCCTGAGATCATGACTTGAGCCAAAGGCAGAGGCTCAACCCACTGAAACACCCAGGCACCCTTAGGTACAGTCACTTTTAAAAATAATTCATTGAACTTCATTTACATTTTGTGCACTTTGCTGTATGTATGATATACTTCAATATAAATATGTAAATAATTATTAAATAAATCATATTTATTTGATGTCTACTCTTTGCTGGCTTTATAACATTCAGTCTGCATATTATTTCCTCAGGGAAACTGATCTACTTTACTGTTATTCATTTGTGGTTTCCAAGAATGCATCGTGGTTAAGAAAAAAAGTTGGACTGCTGGCATTTGTTTTTTCCCTATTGTGATAAAATTCCCAAGTTACTTAAATATTTTCTAGAGAGTTGATAAATTTTATTAATTCTTGTGTACAACAGATGTGTGAGATAGGCTGGTATTGCTGTCTCCATTGTTCAGATAAGGGAAGGAAGTAGACACAGGGAGGATGAGTGTTTGGCCAAGCCTGGATCTGGAATGTAGTTCTTTCGACATTTCTCTGTGCTACCTGACTATAGAGCTCTGCTGCAGTCCTGGATATCTCAGAGTTTCTGAAAACCTTGGACGATCAGGGAAAAAAGACTTCCATGGGCACATACAGGCACAAAATATAAAAATGTTTTTGCAGATTAAATTTACATTTGTATCTAAGAGTAATGCATAAGCACACTGCAAGGATGGGGAAGGTACTGACTGATTCAGTAAGTATTTCTGAGCACAGGGGATGGTGCTCCCCTCTATGGGGAACAGACCCAGGGGTATGACCTTAACACAATGTGATGAGTGACATGATGGAGGTTTGCATGGGACTTTGGGGACTACAGAGGAAGGGCCAGTAACCAGCTTCATATGAAAAGAGTATCTGGGAAGTCTTCTGAAGGAGGGGGTGCTTGAATCTAATCTTAAATATGTGAAGCTGTATTTAAAACTAGATAGGTAAGTTAGATTTCCTACATTTCTCCCTTGTGATATTTCCATTTCCCAATTTTAGGAAACTTCAGATTCTCAGACTATGTACATATTTCTGAATTTGAAACACCAGATTGAATTTTCAGAAATGGCAGCTGGAAGGTAAACTCCTCATTAACCCTTTGTTTTTCTCACAGGATCCAGCAATGTTACCTCACCCTTGTGGAGCTGGCTTCTTAAAGACTTAATTTTTTTTTTTTAAAGATTTTATTTATTTATTTGTCAGAGAGAGAGAGCGAGAGAGCGAGCACAGGCAGACAGAGTGGCAGGCAGAGGCAGAGGGAGAAGCAGGCTCTCTGCCGAGCAAGGAGCCCGATGTGGGACTCGATCCCAGGACGCTGGGATCATGACCTGAGCCGAAGGCAGCGGCTTAACCAACTGAGCCACCCAGGCGTCCCAAGACTTAATTTTTTTTTTCAAAGATTTTATTTATTTATTTGACACAGAGAGAGAGATCACAAGTAGGCAGAGATGCAGGCAGAGAGAGAGTGAGGAGGAAGCAGGCTCCCTGCGGAGCAGAGAGCCCGATGCGGGGCTCGATCCCAGAACCCTGGGATCATGACCTGAGCCGAAGGCAGAGGCTTTAACCCACTGAGCCACCCAGGCGCCCCAAGACTTAGTTTTTTAAAGCAGTTTTAGATTCACAGCCCAACTGAGAGGAAGATACAGAGATTTCCCTTCCCAACACTGACATAGCCTCCCTGTGATCAAAATCCCTCACCAGAGCAGTACATTTGTTACACTTGATGAACCTATATTGCCACATCATAATCACCCAAAGTTCATAGTTAACATTAGGGTTCACTCTTGGTGTTGTAAATTCTATGGATTTGTACAAATGTAATGACATGTATCCATTATTATAGTTTCATATATTTTCACTGCCTTAAAAATACTCTGTGTTCTGTGAAAGGGGCTATTTTTGGTAGGAATAATTTCTTTAGTTTGATGCCATATTTGCTTTATTTGCCAGCAAATCCAAACTGCTGAGCTGTTAGGTTCAATGTTATTTAGATGTTTTATTTCAGCCAAATTCTAATACCATCAAATCATACATATTAAAATTCAACTGCAAATAAATTCCATTGAGCTGCCCAGTGTCTTTCGATGGTAATGCTTTTTAAAAATAGGCTATGCCATGGATTTCATTTGTAGGCATTTAAATGAGCTTAAATTCCCAGGGGGGGGGAAATTCATGTATATAACATATTGCCAAATCAGGCAAGGTTGACATTTTTGTTTTTCAGGTCTGATGTCTGCATCATCTTATTCTTTTTATTAGGTCTAGTACATGATCTCTTGTTTGTAAACTGAGGTCAGACCTAACCAAATCTCAGCAATGAGAATCAGTTACAGAAGGAGAATGTAATAGCATCAAAACCTTTATTCAGAAGTATTATTTTGCATTTCCCAATAGACATATCCTTACATCTCTAATGGCATTAACTAAGGTGGCTTTCTAAAATATTTTATAATTATTGCTAGAGTAGTTAGGTGATAAACAGGTAACTCCTTAAATCCTAAGTCTCTTTTTTAGTAGGCGTGCCTTGAAAGTTCAGGTGGGAGAAAGGAGGGCATTTGTGATAAAGCAGAAGAGGCCTCCTGAGGGCTCTGTGTTTATTCATGGATTTTGAAAGTTGATTATACCATTTAAAAAAATAACAAAATGGAAAATATTGGCCCATCTTACATGGCCGATGAGTGAAATATCTTTTGACAGTGATACTCTGACACTTTACACTTTTTCACATCACTATATCTGCTCAGGCCTGACTCATTTAAAAATTATTGTAATCCTCAAGCATGAAATATATAGAAACAAGAGAGAAAATGCATGCAAATATACTGCCTTAATTTCTTAGAGCATATCCTGAAACAAATGTTCTTGGAGGCTGGCATAAATTAAATGAAAATGAAATTATAGTGGTTTTGCGGTGGAGTTCTTAAATGAGGGCTCTTGGGTGGACTTCTTCAAGGAGTCCTTGAATATCTTAAAATTTTGTGCAAAATGTAGAAAATCAAAGCATTTTTTTTCAGGGTTAGGGTGAGACCTCCACTTTTATCAGGTTCTTGAAAGAGTTAAGAACTACTGATTAAAGCCATATGAGCAGTGTGTATTTATTAGAAATAGTGGGTAGCTAGTTGGAAAATATAACAAGTCTGTAAAATACACCCATGTATACGGCAACAAAGAATGAAAGGCACTTAGATTTCTGGGAATGCAATAAAATAATGCCTATGTTATTAAAATATTTGCATCGGTTACTTCATTCTCTTGGTTGAAATGCAAAATTTTATTTTCCTCTGTGCCATGTTGTCTTGTTCTGTAAACAGTGAGAAATAACATTGTTCATTATCAGAGCTGTGTGTAAATTGAAGTTTGGGCTTTTTTTTGTTTATTCTTCTTCTGTTACCACACTTTGCTTGTACCGCATCACAGACTGAATGATGAATAAACCAAGGGCAGCCTGGTAGCAGCAAGCATTTTACTTGTCAGTGAGAATAAGCTTATTAGATTTTGAATGGGTTACTTCATACCTCTGAGAACAATTTGCAGCTGTTAAATACATTTTGCTTTTTGTTAAGAGCAAAGACAACTGTAATTAAGGTCAGCCTATCTTTTAGGATATCAATGTGTTTTAATGGATTTCCACTTTCTTGGGTACATGCAAGCATGATATCTTTTAGTTCAGTGATGGAAGCACTTCAGAAATGATTTGTAATTCTGGGTCTATGAAAAAAATTTTTTTGCATGTTTGTGTGTGTAAAAAATTTGTTGAAAAAAGTATGGTAGAAAAGTAGTGTCCTCCTTAGGATCCAATTGAAGTCTCCAAAACATCTTTAATCGTCCTTTGACTAGACTCCCACAGTGATCTCCAAGACTGTGCATTACCAAGTTGGCGGAGGGTGAGTCAAGGAAATATTTTACTTCTTTCCTTCTCCATAGTTTCCCTGAGATCTCAAACTGGCAGCCAGCTGGCTGAATCTGCCCACAGACTTGTTTTATTTGGCCCATGCAGTGCTTTTAAAAATTTTTTGCCAACATTTTAATAGGAAGGTTTCACATACTAATCTGCATTTCTGGCTTGTCTTGAGAAATCAGGAGATAAGGGAACAATTGGCTAGAGCTTAGGGGCAGCTGGCCCCCCACCCCCATGGGCCACAGTCTCCTTCTGTAGCTATTTCAAGCACCCCTACTCTGCCTGACAATGCACTTGGGCAGTTATTTGCCTGCTGGACTGCTGGAAGCATCTGAGTTTGAGACTGATCTAAGACTGCTTTGAGACCACCTTAGTTTTCTGGTAATAACCAGGCTTTAGATAACAGCTATCTTCTTCATCCTCGGGAGCCTTCCTATTTATTGTAACCTTGACATCTGGCCATAAAATCTAATAATTTTCAGGTTCAAAGGATTTAGAGTTCCTAATTTGGGTCTAGGATGGGCAATAAGTACTGATAAAGAGAACATAAATGGCTAAAATGATTATCTTCCCTAACAAACATCCAATTTCTGTTGTTGTTGTCTACCAAAATGGGTTGGAAGCTATAATCTTAGTGGTGCCATAACTAAAATTGTGTTTGTTAGTTTCGGAATTTCACTTTTTTTCTTTTTCTTTGGGACTTAAGAAAAACAGTCGAATCATTTGAAAGGCATTAAAGCACGCAGATTCCTAGGACATTATAATTTCTTTATGCTTTAAAGTACAGTGGACATTTAAAAGGAAAATTTAATAGATCTTGAGTTGTCTTTTTATTTCATGAGGCTGCAAATTTCTAATTTCTAAACTTTTAATAATTTTGGTCAATATGAAGGGGTAGACAAATTCAGGCAGCCTTTCTTTCCGATTCTTCCAAATAACCTTTTCTGATGGAGACAGAGAAATCTTGCCAAAACTCATATTCAGCTTGTTGGAAGGCTAGCCTTTAGCTTTTTATCAAAGGTCTACGCAAACCATTTAAAAAATTTAAAAACCCCAATAAATTCTGAAGTTTAGTTAAGATAAAGGGGCTGAAACATGAAGTGTTTATAATGTCATGAATGTAAAAGTAATTAGTATTTCATTTTTAAAAGAAAAATTAAGAACTTTCTAAGTATAGTAACCCAGAACAGTTGTATCTCCTTCAAAACAATTTGGCTTTTATATACTGCGAGACTAGCAATGCAGTAGAAGCATAATAGCATAAATACCCAGGATTTGAACATGGGGATGGGCAAATGTTTTATAATGAGAGAGTTATTGTCTGACTTCAGGAATAAAGGTCCACAGAACTATGAATGCCCAAATCAACATTTTTTTACATCTATAAATCACTTTGGCAATACTTATTTATGTATACAGAAGTGATCTAATGATTATGAAATTAGGTGTCTTGGGTTTTTTTTCCTCTTTCTTTCTTTTATTTCTCATACAGATAGCCGAGGGACTTTGAGCAAACCACTTTAACTTGCTAAATTTCCCTCAATAGTGAAAATTTTGGATATGTAGTAGAATGTTCTGAGTGCAATTTATACTATTTCTGTGATTTTTAAGAAAGATTTTATTTATTTATTTGAGAGAGAGCATGAGCAGTGGGAGTAGGAGAGGGAGAAGCAGGCTCTCCGCTGAGCAGGGAGCTGGATATGGGGCTTGATCTTAGGGCCTTGGGATCATGACCCTGAGCCTAAGGCAGATGCCTAACTGACTGAGCCACCTGGGCACCCCTATTTCCGTGATTTTTTAAGACTAACCAGAGGACACATCTGTTTTTATGTGCAAAGTAAAAACAAGATACCTTAAGAGAGTTGAATTATTTTTACTGCTTTTTCACTATTTAAATTTGTATTATTATTTTACTTGTCTTCAGATGTTCTAATATATAGTCAGAAGCAGAAGAAAAACATTGACTTCCTTTCCTAGGCTATTAGGAGAAAGGCAATCTACTCCAAAAGAACTAGAGGTGAGAGACTGTGACTGGTTAAGGTTTTATCTAACACTTCTGGGGTTTATCATGAAAAAACATTTATATATAGAAGGAAAAATGGAACATTTATAGTGTATGCAATTTAGCCTTGTTTTGTTCCTTCACTCATGAAATGTTAATTAAATACATTTATAATCTTGTTCTCATTTGTCTTACAAGGACTAAAACATGGACTGTGTCCTCAGAGAGCTTAAATCTCCTTGAAAGTCACTCCTATTGCTCCCTTATGGGAACATCGCCTGGGAATATATTTAAAGGCTTAGGTATCATGGTCAAAAGCAAACATTGTTAGTGCCTGATGACTTATTGGTTGGAGTAGAACCATATCTGGTTTATTTATTTATGCTGGTTTATTTCTTTAAAATTATGCACATCTGAAAATGCCTAAATGTGCAGAAGTGTGCTTTTTAGAGGTAAGTCAATCTGAATGCGGGCCTATAATAGGAAATTTAGATTGTTAAAGCACCCTGTGGCTTTTCTCCAGAATTATTGGATTAACAGTTCTCTGCAGGTCTGTGAACTCTCCAAGGGCAGGGACTGTGTTTATCTCTGCAGAACCTCCACCTCCTAACACATTTCTGGGAGTATAGAAAATGCTTGCTGTGTCTTTTCTGCCTGACAAGTGATTGTGAAATCAGCAGCTAGAATTTCTGTTGCTCCTCTGTGTAGGTCTCTGCACCCTGTGAGGAACAGTGTGACTTTAGGAGAGACAGAGGTTAACTCAACAATCATGCAAATAAACATCAAATTCTTGCCTTACTCATCGGATTTGTTCTTTTTTATAAGAAAGACAGCCCTCTTGGTTTTGTGAGCAGAGCACAATTTGTGAAATAGTCCATGATTTTCAGCCCTAGGTTGTGTGTGTGTGTGTGTGTGTGTGTGTGTGTTGTCTCTCTCTCTCTCTCTCTCTCTCTTTTGAATTCTTATGCCTCTGGTTTGGACTAGCTTCATGGCTTTTGCTGCATACCACTGCACTGCAGCAGTCTGACTAGAAGGAAGAGTAGTGCCTCTTGTGTGTGTGGGCATGTGTGTTGTGTGTGTGTGTGTGTGTGTGTGTGAGAAACTTAGTTTTCAGTATCACTCTGCCACCAATCATGTGATCTTGGCAAATCACTTAACATTTAGACTTCAGAGTTACACTTCTTTGGGTAAAGTCTTGATTTTAAAATGCCAGGCTTCACATTCATAACTGCTATGGTCCTTTGAAATTTCAGTTGATTATTTGAGTGCATAAATTCACGTTTCTATTAGTCTGCATGCTCCTGGAGGTCAGAGGCTGTCTTACACATTTTTTTTGGTGTGTATTTAAAAAAATTTTTATTATAGAGAATTTTGAACACACACAGGAGCAGACAGATCAGCTTAATGAACCTGTTAGGATTCATCACCCAGCTCCAATAATCTATCCATCAGTTTATGGCCAATCCTGTTCCATCATATCCCATCCTCTTACTCTCCTTTATTTGGAAGCAAATCTTAGAAATAAGTCATTTAATCTGTAAATGTTTCATATTTGTGTGTTTTTTCCTTTCAGGCATTGAATACAGAACCTTGTATATATTAGACAACAAGATGATAAGTTTTGAATAAAAGAATGAGAGTGGCCTGGGAAAGGGGAAGAAGTTAGGCTCCCCAACCAACACCCAAAATTATATGTATTTTAAAAATTTAATAAAATTTGTTAACTTTGAATTTCTCAGAGTAGAGGAGGAGGAGAAGGCATAGCTTCCAGTTTGGAAATCCTTATGTGGTTAGAATACTAAAGACTTTCTTTACATATTACCTATTACCCTTCAATAGGGAGCCCTCCAAGCTCCAAGAAGGTAAGATACATGCCAAAGATCAGTAAATGCATCCAACTTTATGGGTGCATCCTGAGGAGCTGTCCTGGCTGTAGTAGATGGTACAACCTAAGGCCAGACTGTGATTATCTAATTCATTAGGGACTTGAAAATTCATAGGAAGTTCTTGACCAAGCTACTTCTCTGTATTTTACATTTTCTATTACCTGTTTCCTATGTTCTCTATATTTCTTTTAAAGCAGCCTCTGTCTCCTAACCCCCTTTCTTTTCATTATTTTTCTAACAGTGCTGCAGTCCCCATGGAAGTTTTTCTCAGAGCATTGAATTAGGCACAATACATTTTAGCCAAAGTATGTGTGCTTGCTTTGGATGTATTACTCCCAAATGTGTAGGCAGTGTAGTTTGTGTAACATCATGAATAAAACAAAAGCAAGAATAAAAAAGTCACAGTGAAAAATTTCCTTTTAGTCTACACTAAAAGACTTGACAAGAATGTTCATAGAAGCATTACTTATAATATTTAAAACTGCACATGATTCAAATGTCCATTGACAGAATGGATAGATGCAATATTATGCTGTAACAAAAAAGAATAAACTGTGGCTATCTGGAACAATGTGGATGGTTTTTACAGACATAAAGTTAAGGGAAGGACTATATATTCTGTTGTTCCATTTATAACCAGGCAAAATGAATCTGTGGAAACAGAAGTCAGGGTAGTGGTTAACTTTATAGGAGGACGGGTGATGGCTGAAAGGTCATGGGGAAGATTCTGAGTACTGGAAGTGTCCTGTAACCTGGTCTGGGTGGTGGTCACACAAGTGTGCTCATTTTGTAAAATTTCATCAAGCTGTCCACTGGAGACTGTATACTTCACAGTAGGTATATTATACTTCAGTGAAAAAGTAAAAGAGAAAACCTTTTCTTTTGACTACTTAGGAACACCTAAGGTCTACCTGACCATGTAAGAAACAAGATTTGCCTCACTAATCTGATTTTTCTCTCTTCTATAGAACAGAACGGGTAGATTGAGATTGAGGAAGAAGTGGTAGATGTGATGCTTTTACTGTACAAAGCATTTGTTTCTCTGCTTCATAAGACAATCCTAAATAAACTTTGAAACTGTGGTCAGGATGAACTGCAGGTCCGATCTGCTGGTGTTGGGAGCTTTGGAGACCTTATCACTTTTATCTTACAAGGGGCATGATTAATGGATCCTGTGATGGAAGGCCCTGGCTCAGTACTGGAGTATGGTTTAGGATGCAGAATTACCTTAGTATGGTGAGAGAAATTCAGAATGAAGTTCAGTTTATATTTAATTACAAGACAGTGCTTATATATATATGTAGCACTTAGCATAAATATAAAGTAGCATTTTAATACAATATAAATAAATCTAGAGCTAAATGGATCAAGTGAATATAGTTAAAGATACATTGCCTTTAAAAAAAGAGTAAAGCAAGCATAATACAATACTGAAATCATATAAATAGTAACACTTTTATTTTATTTTATTTTTTTAAAGATTTTATTTATTTATTTGACAGACAGAGATCACAAGTAGGCAGAGAGGCAGGCAGAGAGAGAGGAGGAAGCAGGCTCTCCATGGAGCAGAGAGCCCGATGCGGGGCTCGATCCCAGGACCCTGAGATCATGACCTGAGCCTAAGGCAGAGGCTTTAACCCACTGAGCCACCCAGGCGCCCCTAGTAACACTTTTATATAGAAGATAATTCTTCCTTATATCAGACTGAGCAGGACTATTTTGGGGTACCATGTGCACAATTGATCCTAGATATGATTATGCTGTTGGAAACATTTGACTCTGATGCTTTCCTTCCCCTTTTCTTTTTCAGTAGAGGACGGTATAGTGTTCAAATATAAACTTTGAAGTGAGACTGCCTTTGGTTTAAATCTTGCCTCTCTCTCAAGCTGTTTGACTTTGGGTAAATAACTTCTCTGACATTTAGCTTTCTCATCCTTAAAATGGGGACTCTACCTAACTGGGATATTTAATAGGCATATCATATCTATCTTTACATCTCCATGTCATATAGGATTTTGTTTGGCTGCATGATCAGAAAACTCAAACTAACTGTAAGTACACAAGAATTTAATTCCACTTAAAAGAAGCCCAGAGATAGGCAGTCCAGCACTGGTGTGTCTGCTCCCTGAAGTCACCTGCACCCTGGGCTCCATTTAAACTCTTTAATATGCTATACTTAACATGTGAGTTCCATTCTGAAGGTTCCCTCATGACTCAGATGGCTGCTGGAGCTCCAGCCATTTTCCTCGTTATAGGCAGCAAGAAGGAACATGGAGCATAGGACAAAAAAGTTACAATTTCCAGCTGAGTTAGCTCTCTTGCAGTTGTCCTAGAAATCCTTTAAATACTTCTACTTATTTCTTATTGGTCAGAATTTAGCTACATAACCTTACCTAGCAGTTGAAAGAAGATGGGAAATGTAGTTTTTTGGCTGAAATAAAATTGGGGCTTGGTTACGTAGGAACAAGTAGAAAGTGCATTATGGGTGGTATTTAGGGGTCTCAGCCGCAATGTTCATCTTAGGACACCCTCCCCTCCTCTCCCTATCTTTGTAAATGGTACCACCATTCACTAGATAGCTCAGTCTGAGAATCTGGAATTAATTCAATTTATTCTCCATACCCTAATTACCACCAATTCTCACAGTTCTGAAATATATCCTGAAATTTGCATTTTCTCTCTGTCTCCACTATAAAACCCACAATTCAAGTCACCATTATCTCTCATCTGGATTCTTTCAGTTGGTCCGTGACTGGTCTTTTTTTGCTTCTTGTCTTGCCTCTCTACGGAACATTGCCTGCATAGTAAACAGGATGATTTTCTCAAAAACTAAGTGAGATCACTCCTGCCTAAAGCCCTCTAATAGCTTCCCATCCCAATAAAAATAAATGTCATTTTTTCACCTTGCCCTACAAGACCTTATACCATTTGGTCCCTGCCTCTCTAAGCTCATTATTTACCCCTCATTCCTGGGTTCTCATGCTGTAATCACAGTGGCCCACTTTCTGTCCCTTGAATGTACCAAGTATGTGCTATCTCAGACTTTTGCCCCAAGACATTCTTCCGCATTTTTGTATGGCCAACCCCTTCCCACAGTTTGGGTCTCAGCTCAAACATCCCTCCCTCAAGTAGACCTTCACTGACCACTGAGCTAAAGCAGTTCTTTCTAGTCCATTTTGACCATCCTCTGTCTCACAGTCTAATTATATTTAATTCAGTCCTTGACATGTACCCGGGCCCTGCTCAGCTAGCTAGACAAAAAATGTGCTCATGTGCTGAGCTGGCCATGGTGTGGGGAGAGAAGCACTCCCGGACACCATCAGTGGAGAGTGTATGGTTAAAACCTGTTTGAAGGGCAATTTTACAGTATCTATTAGAACTGAAAACTATACCCTCATGAGGGCAAATCCGTTCTGAAAATTAAACCACAAAGCATCTGATTCCAGTTTTTATTCTCCTTTTTTCTTCATGCCCTTCAGTTTCTAGAACAAGGCCTCAGGCTTAACCTGGTGCATCTTTGGGGAATATTAGTTTTATTTGAAGGATTGTGAGAAAACAATATTTTTCTATCAAAAGAAAGTATAGACATATTAATAGTTTGAGGGCCTTCCCGGTCACTGGGGGACTGAGCTCAGGATCTTTGGCATTAGGGGTAATTTGGTGGAGGGGTTCAGGAAGCACTGCTTAAAGTGTTTGCATTTTCATAGATTATTTTATTTTTTATTTTTTTTAAAGATTTTATTTATTTATTTTTCAGAGACAGTGGGAGAGCAAGCGAGTAAGCACAGGCAGAGAGGCAGGCAGAGGCAGAGGGAGAAACAGGCTCCCCGCCGAGCAAGGAGCCCGATGTGGGACTCGATCCCAGGACGCTGGGATCATGACCTGAGCTGAAGGCAGCCGCTTAACCAACTGAGCCACCCAGGCGTCCCTTCATAGATTATTTTTTAACGCATCGTGAAGTGTCTAGGAATCGTCCTCACTGGGTCTAGCAGGAGACGCTGGGCAATAAGAAGGCTTCCTGAACTGTACATTTGTATTTTCCCTTCAGTAGGCAAAGTGCTTTAACATACATTATTTCACCTCATTGGATTTTTACCTCAGCCAAGTTGAGTGTAAGCATGGAAGCTGCCTGTAGCCCACAAGTAAGCGGCAGGCTTGCAAAGGATTCAACACTTCAAATAGTATTACCTTTTAAAATAACTGATCAGACTCCTGAATGCTCATTTCCCTTCTCTATAAGGAATTTCTTAGGTATCTTTCCAGAAATATTTTAAGCACTCACATCAGTGTCTTAGCATATGATCTCCTCTCAAATGAGAAGTATACAACATTATTCTGCCTTTTTTTTTTTAAGAGTAGCGTTTTACATTGAAGTGTAGGGTTCTATTGTATGAGGTACACAAAATATTTGCTTCTGATGGATGAATATTTGGGTCGTCTTCAGTATTTGCTGCAGGAGCCAATTTCTCAGGAATTCTTTACATGATGAACATTTTTTTTTCCTTTTCCCACATAAATAAAATAAATAACAAGTAAATTCCTAGGAGTGGAATTGTTGCATCCAAGACTGTATGTCTTTAGTTCTGGTAAGTACTGTAAAATTGCCCTTCAAAGAGGTTTTAACCAGTGCATTCCCCACTGAAGGTATAGGAGAACAACTTTTTCCTTACACCATGATCATTTTAGCACATGACTTATTTTTAAAGTTTTATTAATAAGAAAGTGAGAAAAAAAAGTTTAATTTTACTTGCCCTTATTTAATTGACTGAGATTGAGCCATTTTACTTAATGTATTTTGAAGTTATTTGCATTGAATTTTTTCTGTAAACTCTCTGGTTATCTTTCTCTTCTACTCTAATTTTCTAATGAGTTATTGGTCTTTTTTCTTTTTTTAATTTTATAGACCACAACACATATTATGGATAGGAAATTAGTGCTTTTCTGTCATTTAGGTTTTAACTGTGGTGTTTATGAGCAACCATCTACTTTAAATTAGGTGAAAATGTGCTTCGTTTGAAACATTACAGATTTATGAACTGGCAGAATGTCAGAGAGAGCAAGAGATTCAGAAGAAAAGGTCAGGAGGTTGAGTCATGAATCTGGTGCTTTCTAGCCTTATGATCTTGGACAATTAATTAATGTCAATGAGTCTCAGTTTCCTCAACTACAGAGTGGGGATGATTATAATACTAAATCACAGAGTCATGGAAACTTGGTCATGCATGTGAAAGTGCTCTATAAGTATACCAAGAGAATATTGGCTTTTATTACTGATTTGATAACTAGACTGTTTTATACATTGGAATATGATATTTAGGAAAGTGGAATTTCTGCCTTCTGTTATTTTTTTTTGAAAACAAAACTAATTATTATTATTTCTCAGATATTTTTCTGCATTTAGCTCATCTCATGATTCTTGATGATTCAGTAGTTGGAAAGGCAGTTTTTTTTCTCTAGCCATGGGACTAGAAAAAAAGTATGGTTTAATAATACTAGTGACTAATAAAGGATGATACTAATAATGAAAGGTGAAATAATTAGGTGACATGGTAGAATTGTATCTTCTTTCCTTTTTTAAAATTTTAGTGGAAAAATCTTCTGGAATGCAGTTCTTTTATTTGTAGCTTTCACATAAAAATATAGTATTTTCAGGTTAGATATGTGTGGAGAGAATGTATAGAATTAGAGCTTAAAAAGTTTTGATCTGGAAAGAACTTAGACATCACCTAGGCCAATGCCTATTTCTATAGATGAGGAAGTCAGATTTTCTGAGAAGCAAACTAACTAAAGAGTCATGTGGTCATTGCAGAACAAAAGGGAAGAACTCACCCTGTCTCTTCTCTCCCCATTTAGAGATCCTTTCACTATGATATTTTGGACCCATTGGTTGCATGTCTGGATGTTTGGGGCTTATAACAATAGTTGTACTTCTAAACTTGTCAAAAAAGCAGGCAGCCATGTTTCTTGAACCTAGGGGGGTAATAAGTTATAGTCATATTTTGCCTTTTTGGAGAGATCACTTTGAACTAGGTTTAAAAAAAAGCTGGCTTTAAAAAATTCTTAAAATTTATACTGAATTTTAATATTCTAGCAAGCCTCTGAAAGATTTTTTCCCCCTGTTTACTTTATGTTTCATGTAGTAAGGACATTTTTAGGAGAACCCAAATGGGAAATGTGTACAAGTTATTAAACTATAATAATACATATTTTTCTGTTGATGTTATTCAAACAGAATATATATTTAAAGCATTTAAAATTAATTCAAGCTGTAATAAAATCCTAGTAGTGACTAATAAAATTATTTTTTTTTCTTTACAAATCTTTGCTTTGCTTTTGTTTTAGGTTAGTTGTTGAAATTAGTGGAAAAAAAAACCAACACCAAGATGACACGTTCTTCCTGTTGTTGGAGGTGTGACTTTAATTTATTTTAGTTATGTTTTTCTTTAAATCATCTTCATTCCAGGTAAAATATTAATTGAAATGAATTTTATTTGTAGGCTCTCCTTATAGTAGAGGAGAAAAGGCTGGAGGCATCCCTCCACTCTGCTCACCCACCCTTCTCAAGCAGAAGTAATTTAGTGATAGTAACTGAAAGTCGTTGACATTAGCTAGCACATCCAGTTTTGGTATCATGCTAAATAGAGTAAAACATAGTATTTAACAAATTCATCTTGGACAGTGAACATTCTGAAAAGTGAGAAAGAGCCAACGGGGAAGTGAGATGAGGTTGGAAGCTGATTTTCACAACTGAAATAATTGACAACAGATAGTTTCTTTATGCTGAGACTAATTGATATTGTCAAAATTGTTTCCATTGGAAGGCACTGTTTTTATTAGGAAAGCATTATGTAATAAAATATTAAATATTTTTCTCAATCCTAGATAAAAGTAGGAACATTGGTGAGAGCCAGTTGCTAAGGTCTATCCATTTCCTACTTTCTCCTTAGCAACAACATTGCCAACCTTTGGATTGTTGCCAAACTGTGGATCATTGCCAACCTTTGGGAGCTGGATAAGTCAAACTATCATTTACTATAACAACATTCATTCCATAAGCACTTAAAATGGGAATAGTTTTAAGAAATGTAAAAAATTTATACATGCTAATTGTAGAAAGTCCAAATAATAGATATAAGGAAGACAATAATGTCTTTCATAATAACTCAGAGATAACCCCTATTAATATTTTGGTGTAGATCCTTCCAGATCATTTAATACTGATGTTTGCAATTTGCCTCTTTTTTGCTGTATATATCCTGGATATGCTTCCAATCAATAAATGATCAGTATCCTCATTTTTAATGAATATATAGCATTCTACTATATGATTGTACTATAATTAGTTTAGGTGGTTTCTAAATGATGGAGCTTAAGCTTGTTTCAGTTTCTTTTTTCCTAGTATAAACAATGCTGCAGTAAATCAGCAAATATTGAATACATACTCTGTCATACAATGTGCTGGAAGTTGGGGATACGAGGATACATGGTACACATTTCCAATTCCTACTCAAAGGGGAAACAGGCATGGTAACATGTAATTGCAATACTTTGTAAGGTGGACAAAAACAGAGCTGTGTATGGGGCCAATGTTGATATTAAAGATGGGGTGACTTCCTCTGCTTGGCTGTATCAGGAGAAACTTGACCAAGGATGAAAGACTTAGGCTGACAGGGATGGGCAGTTGTTTCCCAAGAATCACCTTGGAGAAGTGGTTAACATTTCTCCTTTCCAGTTTTATTTCTTAGAGAATGTGATCCAGAAGGTCAAGGGGGAAGCCCAGGTGGTTCTGTTGCAAGTGGTCTCTTTACACGTTGTGAAATAGGTGTAAAGCATGTGAAGGGGCAAAGGTGGAGCGCACGGTTGGAAAATGACAGAGGACCTTGACTATAGAAGTAAGGGCTTTAGACTATTTGGTAGGTGATGGGAAGTCATCGAAAACTTTTTTTTAAAATATTTTATTTATTTATTTGACAGACAGAGATCACAAGTAGGCAGAGAGGCAGGTAGAGAGAGGAGGAACCAGGCTCACCGCTAAGCAGAGAGCCCAACGCGGGGCTTGATCCCAGGACCCTGAGATTTTGACCTGAGCCGAAAGCAGAGGCTTATTGAAAGTTTTGAGCATCATTATTAGAACTGTGTTTTAGGTAAACTAATCTGACAGACAAAATATTATGGAAGTGTTTTCCCAGCTTCTTGTGTAGAAGAAATAAATTCTTCTTGGTTTCCTGGTTATTTTTATCAATAATAAATCAGAACTAAATGTTGCCTGGGCAGGGATCAGTTTCTCAAACTTTAATGTGCCTATGAGTCACCTGTAATCTTGTTAAAATGTGGATTCCTAATCAGTAGGTTGGATGGGGAAATGCACTGACGTTCTGCTTTTCTAACAAGCTCCCAGGTGATGTTGATGGCCGTGATCTGTGGGCTACATTAGCATAGCAGATATGTTCACAGAGAGTGTTGAATCAAGTGAGGATTTCTGTTTTAATCTTTACATGTCAATGTACCTTATGATCTTAGGACTTCAATAAGTTCACTTTGTAGTCTGTCATGGTAATAATGCCAACAGTTATATTTCAATAGAACTCCTTGATCAGTGCAAGTAACTTCCTGTTTACTCTTGATTTATTGCAAGAAAGCTGCAGTGTAGAGCCAAACAAACAAAAAAAAATATATTTTTATTCAAAATATATATATTTAACACAGTCAATTTTTGAGATAAATCTTAAGCCTTTCAAATAACTGGAAAATACTATTGAGCTTTTTTACAGAGCCAGTGGTTTGAAGCTGGTTAATTGTATTGAGTCACAAAGACTTTTTGCTTATTTCTTGCTTATTTCTTGATAAGTGGTGCCTTAATCAAATTCAACTAAGATGAATTAAACAGTAGGATATAGAATATCTGTAACTTAAAAATACCTCTTTTGTTTGCCTTCATGACACTTATTCTCTCTGTCACTGGATTTGAATCCCTTCTGGTGTATAGATTCTGTGTTGGTTAGAGAGGTACCATAAATATCTCCTGGGGAAGAACAATTAAGAAACCTATTAAGTAGTATCTTGTTTAGTGTTCAGTAAACTCACTGCCATCGTATATTTTCTGTAGGATTTGAGGGTAGGGGAGGTGGCAACTAGATATACTCAGGGATCATACAACTTCTACATTCACATAGCACTTTAGGGTTTATTCCTAAAGTCAAGTCCTTCATTTGCTCCCCATAACAATCACGTGCGATTGGCAGGGCAGGCATCACTATCCCCATTTTACAAACGTGAGAAGACTGGGGCTCAGAGAGGTGAAGTGATTTACCCAAGATCAAAAGCAAGCCATTGCCAATGCCTGGTTCAGAGTTCAGTGTATTATCCATCTTAGCATGTAAAACACAAACTCAAAGTTTTAAGTTATTTTTTTTAAAGATTTTATTTATTTATTTGACAGAGAGAGAGAGTGAGAGAGGGAATACAAGCATGGGGAATGGGTGAGGGAGAAGCAGGCTTCCTGCTGATCAGGGAACCCAACACGGGGCTCGATCTTAAGACCTTAGGATTAACGACTGAGCCATCTGGGCGCCCCTCAAAGTAAGTTAGATGCTTAAATACTCTAGGTTAGCTGGGCTTAAAGTAGGTACTTACCACTGACATTGTATCTGTTAGAGAAACGTTCAGCTTGCAGCAACAGAAAGCTTGACTTAAGGTGGCTTAAACAAATGGGCGTTCAATATTTTCTCGTATCAAGAAGCCTGGAGGTAGGCAGTTACTGGTGCTGGTTCTACTTTTCAACAATCCACTCTGACTTTTTACTCTGCTGTTCTTGTTTTCATAGACTTTTGTTCTCATGCTTGTCTCACAGTTGCAAGATGGTTGTTCTAGCTTTGGGCAGAAAGGGGTTGGAGTGTGTGTGCAGTGGGTGTTGGTGGTGGTGGGGTGGATGCTAGCTTTATATATTCCTCTTTTCAGGAAAATGAAAAGTTGCCCAGAAATTCTACCAGTTGACTTCTATTTAAGTTGACCAGAGAGTTGTGCCATGACCCTGAGTCCCCTATCAGGGGATAGGACCCCGAGTCCCCTAAAAGTCAGTGTTTAGCTTTGTCAGTTTTAAGAGTAGAGACAGACAAAGGAGAAAAGTTGTTGGCAATGGGTATTGAATGAGTCAGCCTACAGTGTCTGTTACAGTCTTTTTTTTTTTATTATAAAGATTTTATTTATTTATTTGACAGACAGAGATCACAAGTAGGCAGAGAGAGAGGAGGAAGCATACTCCCTGCTGAGCAGAAAGCCCGATTCGGGGCTTGATCCCAGGACCGTGGGATCATGACCTGAGCCTAAGGCAGAGGCTTTAACCCACTGAGCCACCCAGGCACCCCTGTCCATTACAGTCTTAACAGTAATTCCATTTGGAGCAAAGAAGATTGAGTGAACATCCCTATACATTCCTGCCACTGCATGAATTTTGTGATGTTTACTTCTAGGTGCTAGGCAGCTTTTTCCTGACTACCTCCCGAGAAAGTCAAATTTTTTAAAATTTATTTTTAAAAAAGGTTTTATTTATTTGTTGGAGAGAGAGCCCACACAAGGAGGGGCAGTGGGAGAGGGAGAAGCAGGCTTCTCGCTGAGCAAGGAGTCTGATGCAGGACTCGATCCCAGAATCCTGGGTTCATCATGGGACCTGAAGGCAGGTGCTTAACTGACTAAGCCACCCAGGCATCCCAAGAAAGTCAAATTTAAATGACATCCATTTCTATTCTTTTCTTTCTTTCTTTCTTTTTTTTTTTTTAGTGTAATTACATTGGGTGGGGCTGTGGGTGAGACGTGGTGTTGTTTTTTTCTGCCCTGCAGTTCTTTGCTAGCTTATGTATTTTGTGAGATTACTTATGAGATAGTTACCCATCTACTTTATCATCCTTTGTCATTTGCTTTCTACATGCTTGTAAATTAATGAAGAATAGGTGTTAAAATGTTTTTGCCATCTCCAAGAACGGTTATGTAGGATCAGCAGGACTCAGACTGTGTTGTTGGCCCAGGACTGTTTTTATGAAGCACAGGCCTGTTGGTGAAGCTACCTTCCGCTGTAGCAAAGTGATAGTGAGTTTACTTTTCCCAGGTTCATGGAGTAGAAGGAGAAGGTTTGGAGTCAGATGGACTAGCGTTATAATCCCAGTCGCCTCTAAAGCCACAGCATTCTCACTTTCAAGTGAGGGTAACGCTGGTCATGCAAAGCTCTGAGGACTCGTGGCACGATACGTGTGACCAGCAGCACCGCAGCACTGGGTTAGAGCAGGCGCTTGCGGTGTTTTAGGTTCCCTTTCTCTCTCTAGTTCCTTCTGTTCCCTACAACATCCTGCATACAACATATAGCAGTTTGGGGAGTCCCGGGGGGCTCAGTTGGCTCAGCATCTGACTCTCGATTTTAGCTCAGGTCATGATCTCGGGGTTGTGACATGGAGCCCTGATGGGCATGGAGCCTGCTTAAGAGTCTCTCTCTCTGGAGCTCCTGGGTGGCTCAGTTGGGTAAGCGACTGCCCTCCGCTCAGATCCTGATCCTGAAGTCCCAGGATTGAGTCCCGCATCAGGCTCCCTGCTAAGCAGGGAGTCTGCTTCTCCCTCTGACCCTCCACTCCTTGTGCTTTCTCTCTCTCTCTCAAATAAATAAATAAAATCTTAAAAAAAAAAAAAAAGAGTCTCTCCCTTTGCCTCTCCCCCCCCCAACTCTCTCCCTTTCTAAAAAACAAACAAACAAACCAACCAACCAACCTTGGAAGCAGTTTATCTATTTCCCTCGATAAAAAGGTTTAGTGTTTGTTTCTTAAAGAAAGGGGAAGTAATTTAGAAATTTTGGCCTGGTGGACTTCCCTTCTGAGTCAATATGCAGCAATCCTGTCTAATGAAAGAAAGGCAAGTACCCAATTTAAGTTATCACGAAGTTATCACATTGGAGAAAGGATACTCTAGCCAGGATACAAGTGTGCCCTCAAAATGGAATTCATGCTTAAAGAAAACCCTTCTTTTCCTTCATCCTACCCTATAAGCGATCTTGAGTCAGAGAAAGTACAAATTGCCATTCTAAGAGCCTTTTGAAAGGAGACCATTAATTTGGATGTGTGACTCTGAAGGAAGTTATCCCCATTTTTTTATAGGTTTTATAATTTTTTTTATTTTTTATTTTCTATTTTTTTTAAACCCAGCCACCCTATCCCTTCTCCCTCACCTCCCAGCAACCCTCAATTTGTTTCTTGAGATTAAGAGTCTCTTATGGTTTGTCTCCCTCCTGATCCATTTTTCCCTCCCTACCCTTGGCCTTGCCTCTCAAATTCCTCATATCAGAGAGTTCATATGATAATTGTCTTTCTCTTATTGACTTATTTTGCTTAGCATGATACCCTCTAGTTCCATCCATGTCATTGCAAATGGCAAGATTTTGTTACTTTTGATGGCTGCCTAGTAGTCCATTGTATATATATACACCACATCTTCTTTAGTCATTCATCTGTTGATGGACATCTAGGCTCTTTCCATAGTTTGGCTATTGTGGACATTACTGCTATAAACATTTGGGTGCACGTGACCCTTCAGATCACTACATTTGTATGTTTAGGGTAAATACCCAGTAGTGCAATTGCTGGGTCATAGGTTACCTCTATTTTCAACTTTTTGAGGAAACTCCATACTGTTTTCCAGAGTGGCTGCACCAGCTTGCATTCCCACCAACAGTGGGAATGCACTTTCTCCCCTTTCTCCACATCCTCGTCAACATCTGTTATTTCCTGACTTGTTAATTTTAACCACTCTGACTGGTTTGGGATGCTCTCTCACTGTGGTTTTGATTTCTATTTCCCCAATGCCGAGTGATGTGGAGCACTTTTTCATGTGTCTGTTGGCCATTTGGATGTCTTCTTTGCAGAAATGTCTCTTCATGTCTTCTGCCCATTTCTTGATTGGATTATTTGTTCTTTGGGTGTTGAGTTTGGTAAGTTCTTTATAGATTTTGGATACTAGTCCTTTATCTGATATGTCATTTGCGAATATCTTCTCCCATTCTGTCAGTTGACTTTTGGTTTGAAAAAGCTTTTTATCTTGATGAAGTCCCAAGAGTTCATTTTTGCCCTTGCTTCCCTTGCCTTTGGTAATGTTTCTAGGAAGAAGATGCTGCGGCTGAGATCAAAGAGGTTGCTGCTTGTGTTCTCCTCAAGGATTTTGATGGATTCCTGTCTCATGCTGAGGTCATGGATCCATTTTGAGTCTATTTTTGTGTGTGGTGTGAGGAAATGGTCCAGTTTCATTCTTCTGAATGTGTCTGTCCAATTTTCCCAACACCACTTGTTGAAGACACTGTCTTTTTTCCATTGGACATTCTTTTCTGCTTTGTCAAAGATTCAGGGTCTATTCTGGGATCTCTACTTTTGTTTCATAGATTAATGTGTCTGTTTTGTGCCAATACCATACTGTCTTGATGATTACAGCTTTGTAATAGAGCTTGAAGTCTGGAATTGTGATTCCACCAACTTTGGCTTTCTTTTTCAGCATTCCTCTGGCTATTTGGGGTCTTTTCTGGTTCCATATAAATTTTAGGATTATTTGTTCCATTTCTCTGAAAAAAATGGATGGTGTTTTGATAGCGATTGCATTAAATGTGTAGATTGCTTTAGGTAGCATAGGCATTTTCACAATATTTGTTCTTCCAATCCATGAGCATGGAATGTTTTTCCATTTCTTTATGTGTTCCTCAATTTCTTTCATGAGTACTTTATAGTTTTCTGAGTACAGATTCTTTGGCTCTTTGGTTAGGTTTATTCCTAGGTATCTTATGGTTTTGGGTGCAATTGTAAATGGGATAGACTCCTTAATTTATCTTTCTTCTGTCTTGCTGTTGATGTATAGAAATGCAACAGATTTCTGTGTATTGATTTTATGTCCTGCCACTATACTGAAATCCTGTATGAATTCTAGCAGTTTTGGAGTGGCGTCCTTTGGTTTTGCCACATAAAGTATCCTATCATCTGCAAAGAGTGAGAGTTTTACTTCTTCTTTGCCAATTTGGATGCCTTTTATTTCTTTTCATTGTCTGATTGCTGAGGCTAGGATTTCTAGTACTATGTTTAATAGCAGCAGTGATAGTGGACAGCCCTGCCATGTTCCTGACCTTCGGGGAGAACCTCTCAGTTTTTCCCCATTGAGAATGATATTCACTATGGGTTTTTCATAGATGGTTTGAAGATATTGAGGTATGTACCCACTATACCTACACTGGGAAGAGTTTTGATCAAGAATAGGATGCTCTACTTTGTCAAATGCTTTTAATGCATCTACTGAGAGTATCATATGGTTCTTGTTCTTTCTTTTATTAATGAATTGTATCACATTGATTGATTTGTGGATTTTGAACCAATCTTGCAGCCCAGGAATAAATCCCTCTTGGTCATGGTGAATCATCCTTTTAATGTACTGTTGGATCCTATTGGCTAGTATTTTGGTGAGGATTTTTGCGCCCATGTTCATTAAGGATATTGGTCTCTATTTCTCCTTTTTGATGGGGTCTTTGTCTGGTTTAGGGATCAAGGTAATGCTGGCCTCATAAAATGAGTTTGGAAGTTTCCCTTCCATTTCTATTTTTTTGAACAGTTTCAGGAGAATAGGTATTAATTCTTCTTTAAATGTTTGGTAGACTTCTCCTGGGAAGGCATCTGGCCCTGGGCTCTTGTTTGTTGGGAGATTTTTAATGACTGCTTCAATCTCCTTACTGGTTATGGGTCTGTTCAGGTTTTCTATTTCTTCCTGGTTCAGTTTTGGTAGTTTATATGTCTCTAGGAATGCATCCATTTCTTCCAGATTGTAAGATTTGCTGGTGTATAGTTGCTCATAATATGTTCTTATAATTGTTTGTATTTCTTTGGTGTTGGTTGTGATCTTTCCTCTTTCATTTATGATTGTATTAATTTGGGTCCGTTCTCTTTTCTTTTGGCTAAGTCTGGCCAGAGGTTTATCATTCTTATTAATTCTTTCAAAGAACCAGCTCTTAGTTTCGTTGATTTGTTCTACTGTTCTTTTGGTTTCTATTTCATTGATTTCTTTTCTGATTGTTATTATTCTCTTCTCCTGCTGTGTTTAGGCTTTCTTTGCTGTTCTTTCTCCAGCTCCTGTAGGTGTAGGATTAGGTTGTATACTTGAGACCTTTCTTGCTTCTTGAGAAAGGCTTGTATTACAATATACTTTCCTCTCAGGACTGCCTTTGCTATATCTCAAAGATTTTGAACAGTTATGCTTTCATTTTCATTTGTTTCCATGATTTTTTTTTAAAATTCTTCTTTAATTTCCTGGTTGACCTGTTCATTCTTTAGTAGGATGTTCTTGAGCTTCCATGTATTTGAGTTCTTTCCAACTTTCCTCTTGTGATTGAGTTCTATTTTCAAAGCATTGTTATCTGAAAATATGCAGGGAATGATCCCAATCTTTTGGTACTGGCTGAGACCTGATTTGTGACCCAGGATGTGATCTATTCTGGAGAAGTTCTATGTGCACTAGAGAAGAATGTGTATTCTGTTTCTTTGTGATGGAATGTTCTGAATAGATCTGTGATGTCCATCTGGTCCAGTGTGTCATTTAAAGCCTTTATTTCCTTGTTGATCTTTTGCTTAGATGATCTGTCCATTTCAGTGAGGGGGGTGTTAAAGTCCCCTACTGTTATTGTATTATTATTGATGTGTTTTTTTGATTCTGTTATTAACTGGTTTATATAATTGGCTGCTCCTATGTTAGGAGCATAGATATTTAAAATTGTTAGGTCTTCTTGTTGGACAGACCCTTTAAGTATGATATAGTGTCCTTCCTCATCTCTTATTGTAGTCTTTGGCTTAAAATCTAATTTGTCTGATATAAGGATTGCCACCCCAGCTTTTTTTTATGTCCATTAGCATGGTAAATTGTTTTGCACCCCCTCACTTTAAATTTGGAGGTGTCTTTGGATCTAAAATAAGTTTCTTGTAGACTGCATTTCGATGGGTCTTGTGTTTGTTTTTTTCTTAATCCACTTGGATATCCTGTGTCTTTTTATTGGGGCATTTAGCCCATTTGCATTCATGGTAACTATTGAAAAATATGAATTTAGTGCCGCTTTATTGCCTGTAAAATGACTGTTACTGTATATTGTCTCTGTTCCTTTCTGGTCTGGTACTTTTAGGCTCTCTCTTTGCTTAGAGGACCCCTTTCAATATTTCCTGTAGGGCTGGTTTGGTGTTTGCAAATTCTTTTAGTTTTTGTTTGTCCTGGAAGCTTTTTATCTCTCCTTCTATTTTCAATGACAGCCTAGCTGGATATAGTTTTCTCAGCTGCATATTTTTCTCATTTAGTTTTCTGAATATATCATGCCAGCCATTTCTGGCCTGCCAGGTTCCTGTCAATAGGTCTGTTGCCAATCTAATATTTCTACTACCGTATGTTACAGAGCTATTGTCCTGAGGTGTTTTCAGAATTTTCTCATTGTTACTGAGATTTTAAGTTTTACTATTAAATAATGGTGCGTGGGGCACCTGGGTGGCTCGGTGGATTAAGCCGCTGCCTGCAGCTCAGGTCATGATCCCAGGATCCTGGGATGGAGCCCCACATTGGGCTCTCTTCTCAGCAGGGAGTCTGCTTCCCCCTCTCTCTCTGCCTGCCTCTCTGCCTACTTGTGATCTCTCTTTATTAAATAAATAAAAATCTTTAAAAAAAATAAATAATGGTGTGTGGACCTATTTTCATTGATTTTAAGGGGGGTTCCTTGTGTCTCCTGGATTTTGATGCTTGTTCCCTTTACCAAATTAGGGAAATTCTCTGCTTTAATTTGCTTCAATATACCTTCTGCCCCCCTCTCTCTTTCTTCTGCTTCTGGAATCCCAATTATTCTAAAATTGTTTCATCTTATGGTATGGCTCTTTTCTTGAATTCTCTCCTCATGGACCAGTAGGTGTTTGTCTCTCTTTTGCTCAGGTTCTTTATTCTCCATTATTTGGTCTTCTATATCACTAATTCTCTCTTCTGCCTCGTTTATCCTAGCAGGAAGAACCTCCATTTTTGATTGCACCTCTAATAGTTTTTTTTTTTTTTAATTTCAACTTGGTTAGATTTTTGTTCTTTTATTTCTACAGAAAGGGATTTTATTTCTCCAGAAAGGGATTCTCTAATATATCCCATACTTTTTTCGAGCCCAGCTAGCACCTTGATAATCGTCATTCTGAACTCTAGTTCTGACATATTATTAATTTAATGTCTGTATTGATTAGGTCCTTAGCCATCGGTACTTCCTTTATTCTTTTTTTGTGGTGAGTTTTTCTGCCTTGTTATTTTATCCAGGTAAGAATAGATGAATGAGAGAACAAAATACTAAAAGAGTATCAACAATCCCAGAAAAATATATACCTTCCAAATCAGGAGAGATCTGAAACTGGCGGGGAGAAGTAAGAGGAAAAAAATGAGAAAAAAAAATATATTAGACTGGTGAATAGAACAGAGCCACATACTTGATTTTAGGTGTATTTTGGTCTGTTAGAAGAAACTACCTCCCAAAATTTGAAAGAAAGAATATATATACATATATATATATATATATGTATAGGTAAACATGATGAAGGGATGGAATATGAGTGTAAAGATGAAAAGTAAAAAAATATTCTAAAAAAGAAATTAATAAGATAAGAAGTTGTTTGAAAAAAGAAAAAAAGAATATGACCAGGCTTGAGTCTAGAAGAAAGCTATGTGCTAGATTTAGGGTATATTTTGATCTATTAGAAAAATTGTATCCCAAAATTTTAAAGAAAAAAACCCGTATATGTATATAACAAACAAAGTTAAAAACAATGAAGGGATAAAATATGATTATAACAATGAAAATTAAAAAGGATTTTTAAAAAGGTGTTGATAAGATAAAATAGTTAAAAATGTTAAAATAGGAGACAAACCATAAGTGACTCTTAATCTCACAAAACAAACTGAGGGTTACTGGGGGTTGGGGGGTCGGGAAAGGGAGGTGGGGTAATGGACATTGGGGAGGGTATGTGCTATGGTTAGTGCTGTGAAGTGTGTAAACCTGGCAATTTGCAGACATGTACCCCTGGGGATAAAAAATACTTTATATGTTTATAAAAAGTAAAAAAAATTATTAAAAAAATGTTAAAATAGGAAAGAGGAAGAATTTAAAAAATGGAATAAGAAAAAAATAAAATTAAAAAAATTTAACTTTGAAAGACTAAAGGATCATGGGGAAAAAAAAAGGCCATGAATTCTATATGTTGCTTTCCCCTATCTCTGGATTTCCATTGCTCTCACTGATGGGTGAACTTGGTCTTGGCTGGATGTTCTTGCTGATCTTCTGGGGGAGGGGCCTGCTGCAGTGATTCTCACATGTCTTTGCCTGAGGCAGAATTGCACTGCCCTTGCCAGTGGCCAGGTTAAGTAATCTGCTCGGATTCACTCTAGGGAGCTTTTGTTCCCTGAACACTTTCTGTGGGGTTTTGGATGATGGGAATGAAGATGGCAGCCTCCTAATCTCTGGGCCTGTAGGAGCTGAGAGCTGGCGGCCCCACTCCTTAGAGCACTCTAAGAGAAAAGCAGTCAATCCCTTCTCTCTCCCTTGTCTCTGGCCACACTCCGAGCTCACCCAGCCTGTGATCATGCATTTCTATCATTTGGCACACAGCCCAGTTTGGAGTCTCCAAACCCAGCAGATTCCTGCCATGCACTCTCAAGCCACTCCCCCTGGTGGAGGAAGGAGGGGGTGTGCATAGGTCTGCCACTTGTGAGGTCTCTGCTCAAAAAGCAGTGGTCAGACTGTGCCTTGGATCATGGTTTAAGGTAATCCCAAACTGAGGGCCCACTGCTTGGCTCCGTCTTGTAGCTGACTTCCATGCTCTGATACCTGGGAGCTCTGCCACACTGAAGTAACCCTGGTCTTTTTGTGTTCCCGCAGGTCCTGAGACCGCACTGTCCCGGCAAGGGCTCCACTCCCCACTTAGCCTCTGGAGTGATGTCCCTCAGTGGAGCAGACTTCTAAAATTTCTGATTATGTGCTCTGCTGTGCTCTCACTTACCAGGAGCTGGCACCTCCCCCCACCTGCAGTCTATCTTTCCGTTGCTTTGGATTCACTTCTCCGCATGTCCTATCTTCTGGAAAGTGGTGGATTTTCTGTTCCTAGAATTGCTGCCTTTCTTTTCTTCTATCTCCTATTGAGTTTGTAGGTGTTTAGAATGATTTAATAACTATCTAGCTGAACTCTGGGACCTGATGATATCTCAGTTTCCTACTCCTCTGCCATCTTGCTCCTTCTCTTAACCTAATTCTTAATTAAGTCAATGGGGGTTACTTTCTGAGACAGTGATTTTGTGATATTTATAAAGGAAGTTTTAAATTGTAATTAAAATGTAATTAAATACTCTCAGCACTTTGGTTTGCTAGTTCCAATGAGCATTTTGGCAAATTTCATTATATTTGAACAGTGTACTTTGCAAATATTTTTTTTTATACAACTTTGGTAAATAGCCAATAAACACTTCAGTAATAAGTTGGATTGCACCATAGAAAGGTCATTTGTATTTAGTAGAATCAAAGTGTGAGACTTTGTGGTTTAGTGTCATAGAATGATCATGAGAACAACATGCGAAATATGGACAGTGAGTGAGAAAGCATAAGGAAAAATGAAACACGTCACTTAGCCATAAGGTGTGGTAGCTGAAAGCTTGTTGGAACCATAGCCTGTGATTCCTATTGACTTGGTCATCTTTTGGTGATACTGCCACAAATAACAAGGTGTTTTTTTTTTTTTTTTAAGGATTATATATCACTAGTTTTACAGGCCAAGATGCATTTTTGAAATAGCTAGTTAGATTAGCTAAATTTGATGAACAGAAGAAATCAAAATAGGTCTCAAAAAAAATTGAACCTATGACTTTCATCTGGTTATCTAGGCTTTCACTGAATGGAGTGAGGCAGATTATATACTACATGGTTTAGTGGAGGCATTTGCTCATGCTCTGAATTTTAAATTGTTGGAAGATATTATTTTATCTGGTGTTCAAATACATATTAAAATTAACCCGAGTGTAATATATCCTTTAAAACTCGTAAACTCCTAATCCTGTTAAAAAAACCCCCTTGTTATGGCCATGTTAGATATATGCATAAGTAAGTAGAATAGTATAAATAAAATTTAGAGAACCGTGACTGAGCATCATCCCCAGGTTCAACAATTTACAGCCAACTCATGACCTACTTTGTTTCATCGACTCCTCTTTCCAATGTTCCCTTTTCCCAATCCAGATTATTTTGAAGCAAATTGTATCATTTCATCCATAAATATTCCAGTATGTGGCTCTGACAGATAGACTATTCCTAATATTAAACACTTTAAAATGGCTTTTTCATATGGTCGAAGTGTGAAACATGAGAATGACACTTGACATGGAGGCTATTAAATTTCACATCCACATGGTTTTCACACAACGATGTCCAAGCTTATTTTCTGCAAACTACCACTTTTGCTGCTTAATGTTTGCTGGTCTTTGTGTAGCTATCATTTAGTTAAAATGTTAAAACAGCTTTCAGTTTTTTTCCCTTTCACTGGATGCCTTTTTTCCTGATGGAAATTTTTGTTTCTGCTGAGTGGTTGATCTTGTTTTATATGGAAATATTATCTCTGAGAATGGTTCCACATGACCTCTGATTACTCTCCAACAGTGCTCTTCTGTCTTGAAACCACCTCCTGCACTTGAGAACAGATGGAAAGGAGATAAAAACCCCAAATTTAAGGTTTGGGATTTTAAGTAGACATGCTATTTTCATTTGGAAAACTGTATATTGCTTTCAGAATTTTCTGATCAAACTATAAGAATAGTTGAACATTTTCATAATAACTCTTTTGGGGACAGGATTATGACCCTCTTTTTTGGGGGAGGGTTAATGTGTAGTGTGTAGTTGTGTTGGATTAGAGGATTTGATTTGACATGGATGGATTTGCTGATTATCATCTAAGGACACACATTATAACGAAGTTTTTTGTAGAGAAGAATGGAGGCACTATTGTGTGTTTGTGTTTCAGATTGTGGTTTCTGGTGTCAAATTGCTCAGAGTTTGAGTATCTGTTTCATCAACTAATAGCCATGTGTACTTGCCTCAGCCACATGACTTCTCAAAGCCTCAGTTTCCTAATCTATAATATCAAGATAATAAAAATGCTTACCTACTATATATTTTTTGTATATGGGTTGAATAAGATTAAAATAAACTAAAAATATAATTAATTTGGCTTAAATTCAATAGATATTTATTTGTTACTGAACATTTTTGTCATGTTGTAATTATTTGTTGAAAGACCTAAAACATAAAGACATAAAGTGTAAGGATTATTGGTTTCTAGATGTCAGGTGAATGTGCATTATAAGTTTAAAAGTGGTAAGAGGCAGGAGTACCTGGGTGGCTCTTTTGGTTGAGCATCTGATTCTTGGTTTTGGCTCAGGTCATGACCTCAGGGTCCTGGGACTGAGCTGTGTGGCAGGCTCCAGATTGGCTCAGCTTGGTTTCTGCTTGGGATTCTCTTCTCTCTTTCTCCTTCTCCCACTGCCTTCCCCTCCCCCTGCTCACTCTCTCTAAATAAATAAAATCTTTAAAAAAAAAAGTAGTAAGAGGCAAATAAGTTATTCTGAGGTCTGCTAGCTACTGAATATTTTATATGAGAAGTTCTGTATACTTCACATCTGTGATTTCTTCAGCTCTGGTACTGCATATACAATGTTGTCTTCAGAAACATATCATGGGAGCTGAAGCTGATCTTTGTGATCTTAGAAGTGGCCCTAGTTTGACTTAAATCTCATTTAAATTTATTTGAGAAGCTCTTAAACATGTTTATATTTTCAGTTTGTGCCATGTGTTTTAGTAATGAGTTCAACAGGTTTACCATCTGTGTGCAGAATGGCCAGGCTTTTCAGCTGAAAAGGTTTCTGTTCACTTTGAGGAGGTACAGCTTAGCTGCAGTGTTCTTGAATTTGCTTCCTTGGGAATAGGGCTTGATATCCTACTCTGAACCCCAAGCCTTTGATTACCTAGAATTTCAGTCCTTGGCTGGCTTGTGGTTCCTTGGGACCTTTAGCCTTAGCTTTTCCATAGGCTAACTTACCATGCCCAAGGGCTTCAATAGGCCAGAGAATTGAAGAACAGACTGGAACAGGGAAGCAATACTGAAATAGAAATTGGAGAGATACCTACCTGCTTCATGGAGTTGCCAGATCCGATTCCTGGGTCCTTGTGTACTTATAGCTCGTCACTCTCTAAGTATACTTTGTTTTATTTTTGTCAGGTTGGCATTTCACACCCCAGAGATGCTTACTGTGTCATTTGCAAAATTTGAAACATCAGATTACTCAGTCTCTTCTAGTCCATTTATAAAACGTACAGCGAGGCTGGTCTTGGCATCACTCCGAGAACCCTCGTATTTTGCCTTTTTCCATCTGAGAAGTACCGTTCATCCCAAACATTGTGCTCTGTTCCTGTTTCATGTTCCTGATAGAACAGTTTACATATATCTATAATGTATTAAAATAAGATTTGTGTGTGTGTGTTTCCTTGTGCTTTGATTCCAACATCCTGGATTTAAATCTGAGCTCTGGCACTTAAAGTTGGTCACATTTACCTCTCTCAGCTTATGTTCCCTCAACCATAACATAAAGATAATAATAGTTACTACATGTAATTGTACATATCACACACCGCACTGCAAAGTGTTCAGCACAGCGCCTGACATCCCTTATGGACTCACAAAAATATTACAAGTTTTGTTATTGTCATCACCGCACCAACATAGCCTCTTTTTGACCAGAATAACACAGCACGTTTCTTTCTCCTTTTTGTTATATTCCTAATTGCTCTTCAGTATTCGTTGATTGTGGACAGCTCAGGGACTGTTTTCTCAGCACTGAGGATAATGTTGACCAAAACAGAGTCTCCACTGAAATCAAGCTTTTGCTTCCACTACTTTGGTAAAATTGCATCAACTAACATCTCTAGTGAGCTACCCCCAAATCTGTACGATTCTTTCATCCTGCTTTTATTTTATGTGTTCCAATATTTGAAGCTGTTAATTATTCCCTTCTTTAAATTCTCTCTTCCCTGAATGCCTTTAATACCCTATTTTCCTTCTTTCTTTTTTTCCTTTTTAAAGATTTTATTTATTTGAGAGAGAGAGAGAGAGAGAGAGAAACAGATTCCCTGCTGAGCAGGAAGCCCAATGTGGGGCTCGATCCCAGGACCTGGAGATCATGACCTAAGCTAAAGGCAGATGCTTAACCGACTGAGCCACCCAGGTGCCTCTCTCCCCTACTTTCTTTTGATTCTCTTTCTAACTTTCTGACTCTTCTCTTTGACCCTGGATCTAATTTCTTCACCTGCTCTTTAAATTATTCCCTAGGTTTCTATTCCTGATTTATTTTCTTCTCCCTTTCTCTTCTCAGAGATTATAAACCAATGTGCTGTTCACAAATCTGGTATGCTTTTGTGCTTTTTTGGCTTGAACAGAATTTCACAAAATTTTTTTAATGAGTTCTTAACTTACACAAATTGAGAGAGTTCATATAACAATTTGAATTTTGAAAAATTTAAATTCACTTGCTTTTGAAGAAAGCACTTCATTTCCCCCTCAGTAGCTCCTACTACTATTTACATGTTATGAGACCAAAGTATTTTTCCTTACACCTGATGTTCTGTAGGCATCAGACTCAATCTGTTCAAAATTGAACTCTTTATATATTTTATTTTGTCTTTTCTAGTCTGGTTGATAGAGTGCTATTTACTGAGGCATTCAAGCCAGGACCTGATGAGTGAGAAGTCTGTGATAGGACCCACCTTACTGAACTTGGATGACCTTCCCACTATCCCTTGCTGTCCATGGCTCCCAGGGTTTTCTCATTACCTCTATCCCCTATCTTGTATCATGGGATTCACCCCGGTAGACAGATCTCTAGTTCCCAGACATGCTTCTTATTTTAAATATAATGTATGTGGTTTGTTTATCACATTAGTAATTTTAACCTGAATTTGATTCCTTTAAGAATCATTTATTATCGCAACAAAATTTATTGAGTGCCTAATAAATAAGTCAGGTACTTTTTCTAGCACGAGGGGTAGACTACTGAACAAAATAGATCCTCTGCTTTCATGGCACTTACATTCTCATGGAGGAGAAAGACAATACATAAATGAGTATAATGTGAATAGTGATAAGTATAATTAAGAATTCGTAATACCTGTCTAGTAATTTATATACTTTTAGGTTGTCATTTTATTTACTTAGACAGACTAAGGCCAAGAATAAGAACACAATTTTGGAAGAACTGAATTATTCTCTCACAAAGTCATATGTCACATATAGGATGTTCTAAATCCAGGATCTGGTTCTGTCCATCTGGAGCCATCTGAATGACTGCTAGTACTCAGCAACTATTAATTTAAGAGCAGAGAGTAGTTTAGATTATTTTTCATGTTATATGACCATTTCTACTGGGAAAGTCATCTAAAAAATAGTAGAAAGCTTATGAGCTTTAATTAAATGAAATTTTCAGCTGATATAATCAGATGAGTTATAGTTTCCTGGTTATCTGTTGATATTCCTTGACAGACCAAGCAGGCTTCTGCCTCAGGGTCATGGCACTTAAGTACTTTCTCCCAGGAATGTCCTTCTAGGTTTCTGTAAGCTTTGCTTCCTCACTTTACTTTTCATCAGGCTACCAAAAATAGCATTTTCTAGTTTTTTGCCCTGCTTCATTTTTCTTTATAGCACCAAGCAGTTCCTGATACACATAGTCTGTTATCTGTGTCCCCCACTAAAATGTAACTGTGTTTTGATCATTGCTATATTCCCAGTACCTAGAGTAGTGAATGGCATATAGTAAGTGGTCAATAAATATGCACTATGTGAATAAATCAATGCAAAGGAGTTTTCTGACTTTGCAGAGGAAATGTTTTAGAATGTATTAAATATGAAAGATCGAATTCTAAGTTTAAGTGAAATGGAGCTAAACATCATGATTGCTTTCATAAGGGGAGTAAGGCAAATACTGATAAACATGAAATGGAATGGACCGTTGGAGGAAATAAAATAAATCTTATTTGGGGAAATTAAGAAAAAATGAGAAAAAGGAATGTGGCAGGCAATTTAGTGTTACTCATTTGAATACATTGTCCAAGAGTACAAATATTCAGAAACATTTTAGTGGCGAAGGTGCTATGACTCTCCTGAGTATGTGAAAGAACAAACAGTCCTTGGATCTTGGGATCATTGTCTAACTTAGCCCTGATACGAAATCTCTGAAGAATCTGAGGAAGATAAATTGAGCTGCTGGTGTCTCATTTCAGTTTTTATTACTACCTTTTAGTCTCCTGTGCTCTTATTGGTAAGTTTTTATTTCTCACCCAACTAATATGTATTGGTTGCTTACAAAGTGAAAACATTGCTATAGATAACCTTTTTCAAAACAAGAAAAATGCTTAATTTCCAACAACCAGTAAAACCTAAGGGCTGAAGGATGCTTTGGAAGGAGCAAGAAGAGAAAGGTGATTGAAGTGGATATCCTGTCCCTACACTCAAAGCTTCCACATCTCCAGTGATTTTTCTCCAAAGATTATAAACATTCTTTTTTAGCCCTCCATTGCCAACCTCTCCTTTATTCCACTTTATTGGCTGGGATTTTGAAAAAAAAATCTCTAAACTAGAGAAACAGAAAAATGGGTTAGGTGTACAGGCATTCAGATGTGATGTCTTTGGGCATTAAATCTGACTGACAGGTAAGTTATCCAATAAAGATACATGTTTCTAAAGTGTATGCCTTTCATGATAGGGAATGCAGACAGTAGTAATTAAGCTTTTACTAATCAGAATCTAGAAACCGTGCATGAGGAAACTTTCAATCTATATAACTCATCATTACTCAGTCAATACAGGTCGAACGCTCATTACGTGTTAGATGTAAATAAGGTATACAAAGTTGAGTAAGAAATGAGTTTAGGGACGCTTGGGTGGCTCAGTTGGTTAAGCGGCTGCCTTCGGCTCAGGTCATGATCCCAGCGTCCTGGGATCGCGTCCCACATCGGGCTCCTTGCTCGGCGGGGAGCCTGCTTCTCCCTCTGCCTCTGCCTGCCACTCTGTCTGCCTGTGCTTGCTCATTCTCTCTCTCTCTCTGACAAATGAATGGATAAAATCTAAAAAAAAAAAAAGAAATAAGTTTATAATGTAGCAGAAAGGATAAAGCAAATATACAAATCATTTATACTAAAATAAATGAATAAAATAGAAGTTGATGAGGTGCATAAGACAAAGGGATTTCTCCTAGTCAAGATTTAGAAAACACAAGAGGCAGGAAGTGATGTTGTGCTGGATCTTAAGATTTTCTGATGAATGGATTGGCAATCCATAAGAGCAGAGGTATGGAAGTGGAAAATGATGGGTCATGTTAGGCAATAGCAATGTTCCAGAAGAGGCAGAAGGGGATGCAGTCGAGAGCCAGGGTGGACAATTTATCTGTGATAAGAAAGAAGGATTCTTCCAATTTAGAGACAGAAGCAAAGACCTACTGGGTGAATCTTAAGAGCAATTTGAGGTAGAGGGGATCTTTTTCGTAGCTTCAACCTCATCAGATTAGGGGGCAAGGTGATCTTTTGAGAAGGAGAGAGATGAAAGTTATCTTCAGATCCATTTATTCTAAGAATTTTACTTCAGAGACATGTCTAGAGAGGTTATGGCCTTGTCCAAGGAGACTGTTTATACAGGAAACTAGAGTCCAGGTTTTATGATTTCAACTCTAAGTGTTCTTTCGTGGTAAAGGTCAAAATCCCCCAAAGACCTATATACTGAAAATAATTTTCTAAGTTAAGCATTTCTCATCAAACAAGTAACTTTGATCTGAGAATGTGATAATTCAGGCTATAAAAGAAATCAGATGAACCCTTATAAATATCTCATTTTAGAGGAAAACAAAGGAGATTTATTGCTTTCGGCTGAAAGACCACAACAGAAGCACTGTGTGCTAAATAGAGACAGCCTCTGGCTATGGATCAGGAGACTACTGCGGTCCACTAAGTAGCCCCATTTTCTTTATCATCACACTGTTTTTGTGGGCCTGGTATCTAGCTACTCTGGTACAACCAAGAAAGAGAACTCAGTCTGGTTCTGTGAACCCTGAAATCAGTAGTTCCGAACGATGTCAGTTTTGATTACTTTCAAGGATTTTGCATAGTTGGAAGTTAGAGAGGCAAAATGGTTCCTGGTCATTCATGCTACTTGGTAATCCAAGGATGAGCTGATAACATCAATAGTTCTTGGACTTTAGGCAGCCTGGCAAGTTTGGGGTTGGCAACTGTTGGTTTCTTTTTTTAAAAATAATTTTTTTAAAAAGATTTTTATTTATTTGAGAGAGAGAGAGAGAGAGAGCGCACATGTGCATGCACATGGGTGTGGAGGGGGCAGAGGGAGAGAGGATCTCAAGGAGACTCTGTGCTGAGTGCAGAGCCTGACTCAGGGCTTGATCTCACACCCCTGAGATCATGACCTGAGCTGAAACCAAGAGTCAGATGCTTAACTGACTGAGCCACCTAGGTGTCCCGATAGCTGTCAGTTTCAAGTATGAATGCAACATTGGATCCCTGGCAACAGAGGAGTGATTAGAAGAGAAAAAGGAGTTAAGGTTATAGAAGAAAAAGTTTCAGTAGACAATATATCCCTCTTCTTTATATCTGGTAGAGATAGTTCTACAATGGTTTTGTAGGCTGAAGGATTATTTGCACAGATATAAAAATGAACTTACTGGGATGGAGAGCAGGATGGATTTACCACCCTTGTCATTTAAAAATAGCAAATGCCAAGATTCCATGTGCATGCATGTGCATGCTAAGAGATTGAAAGTCTCCCTGAGATATTCCTTGGGCCAGAAAATGGGGAAACATTTGAATGAGTCCTGGGGAAGGAACCATTCTGAGTCTAATGAGCCGAGACTCTGCAAGAGTGGTGTTTTTGGTTCTGCGATTTCCCAACCAGGATTTCAGTTATGAGATTTAGTTTCAGAGACAGACCTTAGCATCCAGGGCAGGAGATTACTAATTTTGCCATAGTGTACTATTGACCTAGAGGAAAGTATATTTTTGCACAGAATTTGTGTCTAAAATCTATTGATATGGTTCATGAAGTTTTACAGGCTGTGGGACAGTTAATCTAAACAAACCATTTATGGAAAGTACCCAAAAGAAATTTTGATTAGTGGATAGATTAGCTAGTATCATGCTAACTGATATTAGCATGTTTTGGTACCACTTTTTCTCCCTTAATATCACTCTTTATTAGTTAGGAGAAGTCATAATAATTCTCTAACTCATGCTTGGGAATCTTTTCTTTAAGGACCAGATCATAAATATTTTATGATTTATACACCTTATGGTCTCTATTGCAAGTACTTAATGCTAGGTTCTATTTTAATGCAAAAGCAATCATAGATAAAATGCAAACAAATGGACTTAATTATGTTCCAGTAAACCTTTATTTATCAAAGCAAGTGGTGGGCCATAGTTTGGTGACTGTTGTTCTAGTCCAATGACTGTTTTTTACTAAATCCTGGAAGTGTCTGGCCACAGGTTACACACTGGCAGAATTGGGGCAGAAATCCAGACATCTTCTTTTCTTTTCTTTTCTTTTTTGACATTTTCTCTTCTACTCCATTAAAAATTTAAAAATTGGCTTTAATTTTTAAATAATTACAAAAGAATATCCATTGGATATATAGAAGATGTAAAGAATAACAATAAAATGAACACCTATGTTACTGTCAAAAGTCAATTTTTAAAAAAGAGGACATTACCACTTCCTTTGAAGCTCTGTGTCTACCCCTCCCCAGCCCCTTCCCTTTTTCTCTCCACCCTGGAGGTGTTTACCTGCCTGAATTTGGTGTTTTTTATTCACTTGTTTTTCTTCATGGTTTTACTACCCATGTATTTATATCCTTCTTGTAGTGTTTAAAAGTCATTCTTAGATGGTTTTATTTCATTTCTCTTGTGTTCTGAAGTTTAGAAAAAGATGGCCAAATTTTGCTTAGTGAATAGCTGCACATTTCTGTTTTGGTTTATTCTTGGCAATATGTTGAGAAGGTCCAGGAAGCCAGAATTGAGGTCCTAGATTATTTGATTTTAATTCACTTCATGGCCAAATCTTGGGTTTCTTGTGACAGAGCAAAGAACGTTACAGGTTGACAGACAAGTGTAGGAGTTTAGTGGCTGTCTACTCCCACCCCCCTTCCTCAGGAAATTGCTGTGGTAAATCAGGGCTGTTTCTAGGAATGGCAAGGTCTATTTAGTCTGACAGTGATTTTATCTTTGAACTAAATGCATACGATAGTACCATAACTTTTCCAAATTATAGGATGTGGAGAAATTTTTTATGAAAAATTTTGTGTTTGTGGCATTTAATAAAAAAGGTCAATCTCAAGCATAATATTTGGTCAACAATCAAAAACATAACTAGTGCTATTTATGCATATTAGATATGTGAATATTTGCTACTAGGATATGATTTAGATGGATATATTTCCTTGCTTTCTAAGTACCCAAAACTTTTCCAGAATCTAATTTTTTCAGGGCATGCCTTTGATGACTCTATATAAAAGCATTTTGTGATCTACTTCTACAAATACTCCATCCGTTTCCCTTTCTCTCTCTCTCTTTCTTTCTTTCTCTCTCTCTCTCTCTTTTCCTTTCTTTCACATCTGTAGATAATTTAGCTGGCTTACTATAGGTTATTCTCAAGGATAGTGAAAAATTTGAGCTAACCTATCTATATATCTTTGCCTGGTCCCCCCCTGCAAGATGACTGGTGTGTGGGTTATATCTCTGACCATGGCATGGGATGAAAAGAGCTGGGCTTTTGCTGTGAGAGGTTAGCACCATTCTCCAGTGTCTCTCCCAGTTACCTCAAAATATTTTTTTCAGATTGCCATACAAGTTGGTACTTCCCTGGACTATCATTTCATATTTCAATTACTCTAATACCTTCCTGTCTGGCCTGCTTTCTTCTTTATCAGTGGTTCTCTGTTCTGGCTGCATATTGGAATCACCTGAAATCTAAAAAAAAAACTAATGTCTTGTCCATCCCACAGTGATTTTGATTTAATTGGTCTGGGGTACTGTCAGGGCAAATTAAAATCATATTACATTAAAAAATAAAATCATATTACATTTTAAAAAGGTCTCTAGATGAGTCTAATGAGCAGCTATGGACGAGAGTCACTGTTCTAGTATAAGAGGTCATCTGTTTTAACCTATCATCTGATGTGAGAGGTGTTCGAAAGGGAGAATGGATAGAACTTGGGGAATGATTAACATGTTTGGGATCAGGAAGTAGAATGTGCATAAGTTTGTTTAGGTTTGGGGCTAGTTCAATGGATGAATGATGGTCCCATTTACTGAGATAGCAAAAATAGGCATCATGCTTAGGAGAGAAAGTGATGATTCAGTTTTGGTTTGAGAATTTGAGCAACCCATAGGACATCCATTTGGAGATAAGAGAGAACATCTGAAATATTAAAGCTGACCAAAATTGGAATAGGGGTTTATTCTCTATTGCTAAATATATTAAAGACTCCCTGCCAGATGCTTATCAACTTTTGCTCAAATATTTCTGGCAATAGAGAATGAATTACCAATTCTGTCTTTTTTTTTTTTTTTTTTAAGATTTTTAGGCAGAGAGGCAGGCAGAGAGAGAGGGGGAAGAAGGCTCCTCACTGAGCAGAGAGCCCGATGTGGGGCTCGATCCCAGCACCCTGGATCATGACCTGAGCTGAAGGCAGAGGCTTTAACCCACCGAGCCACCCAGGTGCCCCACCAATTCTGTCTTTGAACAGCTAATTTGGAAGTTCTTCCTTATACTGACCACAAATATGCCTTGCTTCTTAACCTCTATCCAGTAATCCTCTCTTTCCTTTGGAGCTATTCATAACAAGTTCCACTTTCTCTTCCATGCCTCAGAAGAAATTTATTCTCAAATGTTCTTTTCCCTGGGCTCCAAGTTACCAGTTCCTCACTTAACATGCTTGAAATAGTCATACTGTCTAGCATATCCTCTTACCAAGCCAGCTAAAACATGAATGTTAAATACCCTAAACTTGATTAGTAAAGGGAATAAGCATTTCTCGATCAGTTTTCCTCTAGTGACATTAAATATCATAACTCTTTAAAAAAGCTCTGTATATGCTTACAGTGTAGAAGAGGTGATATTCTTCTCTGAACTATATGTTTTTCTTTCTTTCTATACCCCATTACATTTAGAAAAATAATTAGATTTAAGGATACAAAATTTATGTAAAATATGTTACACTTTTTTGAATAAAAAATCACTTATAACTATCTTAAGAATTTATCTCAGTGTGGAAAAATACTTGACCTCTTTGTTTCAAGAATGAAGATAGTGGTCATTTAAAAGCCTGTAAATTTATAGAAAAGTATAATCACTTAAAAAAAGGGCCAAAATGTGAGACTTGCTATTTCTCTTGTGGAAGATTTAATCTTCAAGGATTAATGTGGCATTCAGTTTCCCACTGCTTCTATTCCAGAAGGTATGCACACATTTGGATAAGTGATCTCCTTTTTCTTCTCTTGGAAACTGTTTTGAGCTTGGAATTTGCTGTTTAGATCATGATTCATACGTCAGAGAAGAATTAGAGAGTCTCCTTTAGGTACTTGGCAGAGCCAGGACATGTTTCCATATATAGCTGAAAAAAACCTTTGTCGCCCATTCTGGCTTGCGAGAATGTTATTAAAAGTTCATTCCTGAGTGCTTTTTTTGCCAAGGAACAGAAGTGGGCACTGAAAATTTTGTGCCTGGAAGAGCTAAGGTTTGCTCCCACATAGAGGCCTGGCTGTGTGTTCTGGAACCTTTCCTAGGTGTCCTTGGTCACTCCCCTCAAAGCACTTAGATGCACATCTGTGGGTGGCAACTGTTGATTCTTTCCTGGCCCACTTCTTAGTCATGGCTCTGGGGAAGCCCCATGAGCAGGCTTTACAGAGATGAATCAAGGCACTGCCTAATCTCCTGAGTCATGGCCAGAGGCTCCTCGCTTACTCTCTGAGGATGGGATCTGTTTACCTCAGAGTTGCCTCTCTGGGAGGATATTTGGAATTTTGGATGGCGGCCTGGAGTTTTGGAGAGTGGAGTTCTCTAGGGAAAAGTTGTGCTGGTAGCAGTCAGCTTATAAAGTTTATACTGTCTGCCCTTTGATAAGGGTCATATGATGTAGTAAATGTTCTTTGGGAAAATGAGAAATCCAGTAGATCTTCAGTTCTGGCTCTGCACATACTTTGACCTCCAGGCATGGGGAAAGGTACCTTTCCCTCCAGCTCCACCTGCTGTGGTTCTGCCAGCCTTGGGGCTCGTCTTCAAGTCAAAGTGAAACAGGCCTGTGTTTGAATCTTGGTCCTTACTCAAAGTAGGGCTTTGGTCAAGTTAGTTTGCTTCTTTGGGCTTGTTTTCCTCATCTGTAAAAGGGGCTTAACAATGCTTATTGCACAGGGTTTTAGGGGAGAATTAAATGAGGTTAGGTGGGTTAGTAAGTTTTCTCAGGAAAGCAAGTTCTTTTTTTTCCAAAAGAATATGAACCTTGGAACCATTCACATTCAGGTTCTACCCTGTTCTGTTCTTCCCTAGCTGCATGATCTCTAACTAAAGACACCCAAGCATTTACATTCTATAATTCTTAACTTCATTCTGTATAAAACTGTTTTAGACCCGGAAGGCTGTTAAAGATTTAAGTGGACCATCCTGCCCATCTTACTTGGGTGGCACTTAGAGAAGGGCTCAAGAAGCGTCAGCTCCTTTCTTACCCCCTTCTCCAAAGGCCTTTCCTAAGCCCTCCCTCTACCCCCCCACTATTCCTTGTCTTGCCCTTTCAGTTTTTTGTTTTTATTTTTGTTAATAATCTTACTTCATAACTTCTTTTATTCTGTTTCTCACTGCAAGTCTGTCTCTTCCCTACTTTGTGGCAATTACTTGGAAATGGAATCTTCATCTCTTTGTTTCAAAAGGCCTTAGGTATTAAACCACATTTCTTTCTTCCCAGCAACCTGGAAAAATCCCCTTAAATTCTCTTAAACTTGACTTTCAGCTTAATTCAGAGTTAATTTCTAAATCTTTTCTGCCAAGTCAAATATCCTGCAATAAATTACTAGGAAAGTAAATAGCTTTGTGTTCAATGTAATATGTATCACGTTTGGTATTTACTTCTAAGTCCAATAACTTTGTGTCTTCATTGTTGGTATGCAAACTTGTAAGAGAGAGGTTAGAATAAAACCTATCAAGAAATAAAAGCTTTACACTTTGATGTAAAATCAATGGACATGGTGTTCATTTAAAACAAACTAACCTTGCACACATTGTAAAATAAATCATAATGCAGAATGTTGGTGTCTTGGGTACAATGCACCTTATTTGAAAGTCCCAAGAACACATATTTGTGATATTGATTCACTGATCTTATTAATAATAGTTTAGCAATTTGGAAAAGAGAAACTTCTAAGAGAATATACAAAAATCAAATTTTTGTCAAAAATGGAAAAAAAGATTTTCTTAGAGCAAGTTTTCTTAAACGTAGTGAGGCTTAAATACAATTTGGAACTGCATGACACAGTATATTTTATTTGCCTTTTGAAGGTCATCCAGTGCTTGCAGGTATCCTGAATGTTAGGTAGGCAAAATCTGGGAGTCCCTGATACCCCTCCTCCCCCTCTTTTCTCTCCAGCATTCTACTTAATTTGTGTGGAATGCCAAATATCCTGAGTCTGGTATCTGAACACTTTTAGAATATAATATTGATTGAAACAAGGATAGTTTTCAGTAAAACACTGGGCATTTGCTCAATGACCTGTGGCACTGCCTGTGCCTTTGTCCCAGGCTCTAGTATCCACTGCCCTGAGTCCCTGCCAGAACGCACAGAGAAGCATTCCAGACCCCCCTAGAATGCATTCCTTGCATGCATAGCAATCTCTGGAAAGTTATGCTTTTGAAGAAAACAGAGGGAGGTGTTACGACTTCATGCAGCCTAACAGCTCCAGGGTTACTCCCTACTACCAGAGCCTTCCGGGGCCTCACTGAAAATAAATGTGAGTCGCGCCATTGGACACTGCTACAGGGGTGGTGAACATACATTCATTCCCTTGCTATCTCAGGCAGTGATATTGAAGAAGTTGCTGTCTGTGAACACTCAATTTGGTTTTCTGACTAGACAAAGGTAGTTTTTTCCTGGACCTTCAGATTTTGGTTTGGGAAAGGTCCTTTGACTTCAACAATGTAAACAAATACGTTGAAGTAGAATGTTGGGAGCAAAACTAAAACTGTGTACTTTAGCATAAAGGATTGGAAGCAAACAGCTTTCCCTATAGTGTGACTCCATGGGTCTTCCTCACTCTTTCCTTCTGGAGGCAAAGGTAGCTTTTGGTTACTAGGCAGAAAATGCCTATGTGAAAACTGGGAAGGGCTTCATGTATGTGTTAATCATATTTGGTACTCTCAGTGCTGCTTTGCCAAGTTGGAGTCCCATACCCTAATGTGGTTGGTAATTGTGTTCTCCATCAATGACATTCAGCTGTAGAAAAGACTGCTTCATAGTTAAAGCTTTCTTAGTACAAAATGCAAATGAAATAAAAGCAGGAATAAACAGTAACTGGTTTACAGGAGTGTTGCAAACTGACCTAAGCCAGTGTGTTATGGAGGACTACTAGGTTCTTTCTGATGGATAGCAGCTGTAGTAGTTAGGGACAGGCACAAGTCAGCTTCTCCGTGACACTCCCTTGCCAGGTTACAGTGAAAGTAAGACTTGAACAAATTCCATCATACACAGAGACAAGTTTTAGATAAACATTTATTACACAATTCATTCAACTTGTTGATGGAGTTGCAAGTAATCAGGGAAGAAATGTTTTGTCCACATATTGCATGACAGCTTTACTCAAGGCAAAAAAGACAATATTGTAGGGGTAGGATTCAGTTAACTCCTTCCCAGAATCCTTCAAACTTATGGCTGGACACAGGATTGTTTAGGGATCAGCTTTCAATGCCACCTTGGAGGGTGGAGGTGAAGAGTCTTTCAGGTTCCTATGCCCTTTCCATCAAAAGTGCAGAGTATCTCTTAATATTTTTTAACCCATCCATATACTTGAATGTCATGAATTTTGCCAATGACGCTCCATTTTTAACACCCATTACACTAAATAATAAGCCATTTTTTTTCTTATGAACACTCATTTCTAACATTCATTATGCTAAGTAGTAAACCCTCTAGTTATGACTAGATATAAAGAGACTGGGAGATATGAAGAGTTTGGAAGTATTTGTGGTAGCCATTGATTGTGTGGCCTTTCTGATTAAATGTTAACTAACCTTCCCAAGAGTGTGTGCCACTGATTCAGGTAACCGACACACTAGCTTAAGTTAGTTCACACATTCGTGATGTTAAAGCATTTGAGAGTGATTTACAACCCTTGTGAAATGAGGTATAAAGAAAAAGGGAAAAGTGAATGAAAGTAAATATCTGATTGACATTTTTGTGCAAACAAAATGTAAAAAAAATAGTCCTATATGCAGTTGTCGACATATGTCCTTAGCACATGAAAGAGATATTGTGAAACAGATTTATCAGATAAGAACCCTGTATGTGTCTGGGTGACTTATTAAGTCACTTAGTTCAATACATTTTTATTGAGTACCTACTTTATGCAGGGGATAGAGATGAAAGGGGCAGTTCTTGGTCTCAGCCCATTTTTACTGGTACAGATAAGGTCATGATGTAAGGCAGTTGCTGCACAATTCCAGGAGGCACCACTTATTATTTATTTATTTTTAAAGATTTTATTTATTTGAGAGAGAAAGAGACAGAGAGAGCTTGAGTGAGGGGAGAGGCAGAGGGAGGGGGAGAGGGACAAGCAGACTCCCTGTCAAGCTGGAAGCCCGATGGGGGCTGGGTCCCAGGATCCTGAGATCATGACCTGAGCCAAAGTCAGATGCTTAACCGACTGAGCCACCCAGGCACCCAAGGGAGACACCACTTGTTATAAAAGAACAATAGGCCCTGATGTAGTATGTGGGAGGAGCAACATAGTGGCTGAGCGGAGCTTGCTGTTTCCTCCTAAAGTAACCCGGAACATGACTCATCTTGTTGGAAGTAAGAATCGGATAAAGGAGCATTTATTTAAAACATTGTCAGGACATGGAACTCTTCCCAGGGAGCCAAAATACCATTTAGAGTTCCATAGATCCTGAGTTCTTGTTTTGGCTGCACTCCTTAGTTTGCAGCTCAGGTAGGAATAATCCCGTCTTCTTAATGAGATTGAAGTGATTAATAAACTTGGAGCTCCGAAGGGGTTTGATCTCTATCTGCTAACTTTTTTTTTAATGTTTGGAAACAATAATGATTCACATTTTTTTTTTAATGTTTGGAAGCAATAATGATTCACATGATTAAAGCTGATCTTAAGGATCATCCAGTAAAAAGAGTCATGGCAGCTTCAACAATGCACTATAAAATAGCAGAATTTGTATGTATACAGTCCCATTTTACGGAGAGCCAAGAAGTCTGACTCTTACTTCCTGACCATATTTAAATGGAAAATGAATTCAGGAGGGATTTCAAGTGTCAAATGTGAAATACAGAGGAGAAACAGTCAGAAGATGCTCTTTCCAGGAGCTCTGTGGGTATGGGGAAGTTTTTGCTTAAACTCAAAATTTTACTTTCTAGAAGATTAAAAAGAAAAAGAAGTCTTGGTGATGGCAGGATATGAAGTATCCGGTTGAGTGGTGCTGAGGGGCTAAGTAGAGGTGGGTCGAGCATCTCTCTTTGTACAGCATGGGCTCCTTTCATGGAAGTGACTGGCTGGTTTTCCATGAGGATTTCAGACGCTAGTATTGATTTCCAGCCCAACGGCATTCACTGCATGAGGCGCTGACACCCTCCTGTGTCTGACAAGGGGGTGATTTCCCCCTGAACTCGAAGCTCCAACTCACATGGCTAGAGGGGCTTGACAGTGGGAGGCTGGGAGGTATTGAGGGGTTGCTCTTCGGCCAGTGACAGTTCCTGAGGTATCTCAGTTGCTGTAATTTTTAGAATTGGCAAAAGATTTTTGGCATACAATGGAGAAATGGCTAAATTAGCATTAAACAATGTAGCAGCTTTAGTTGGGGTAGCCGAGGAACCTCGTAGGCCTGTCTGTGCTGCTTGTGGTTTTGGAAGTGCTGGGACTTGGAAATGTTGAAACCTGCCTTGGTGCTACACAGGACATCTTTGAGGCATGGACTGTGCCTCTCTGTACTTCACTCAGTAGCAGGACATCTCCAGCATTAAGATACATTATTTTGACTGTTCACCAGTTGTTTGTGGAGATGAATGGTTCTTTCATTCCTGTTTCATAGGTAGTGATGATTTTTTAAAAATAGTTTTCAAAAATAATCTGATTTGGTGTCTAAAATGAAATATTTTAGGAACTCGGAACAAACAGAAGTTGTTTCTAGCTTTTTAGCCTTGAGTTTTTAGGCATTGTGGGTATTCCACAGTGGTTAAGATCACAGACTTTGGACTCAACCTCCCTGCATTCAAATAGTGGCTCAGTTGCTTATGGATTATAAACGTGGGCAAGTTGCTCAGTGTTTCTTAAGCCTCAGTTTCCTAACTTAGGAGACAGGAATACTGATAGCATCTTCCTCTTAGGTTGTTGTGAAGAATAAGTGAAATAGTCCATGCACTGGACTCCGAGTATCTGGCTCATGGCTCGCAGTCAAAACACAGTAATAATGATTAATAATATCATCATTATCATCGTCACCGGCTGGAGCAGTTTAAACAGGATGAAGCAACAGTTAACAGTGTAGGAATGAAGGCCAATTCAAATTGCATATTAGATGCTTCCCAAAACTAGAGTGAAGGGAAAATCGAGTGGGGACTCTGATACCCAGTCCTAGGAAAATAATTTATGCTAGAAAGTTATCGCTGAACAGATACTTCACTAGAGAAGATGTACTGATGATAGATTAGCATATGAGAAGGTGCTCAAAATCATTTGTCATAAGGGAGTTGCAAGTTAAAACAATAGTATGGTACCACAACACATCTTTTAGAATGGCAAAAATTGCCCCAAACCTGACGTACTAATTGCTGGCAAGGATGGAACAGCAGTAACTCTCATTCATCGCTGATGGGAGACAGTCTGGAAGTGTCTTACAAAGCTAAAAATGGTCTTGTCATGCAATCCAGCAACTGCACTCCTGGGCATTTACCAAACTGATTTGAAAACTTACGTCTAATGAAAAACTACATGTGAATGTTTATGGTAACCTCACATGTTTATGGTAGTTCTACTAATAATCACCCAAAACTGGAGTCAACCAAGATATCCTCCAGTTGGTGAATGGATAAACAAACTGTGGTGTATCTGTACAATGAAATATTATTCAATGACAAAAGAATGATCTACCAAGCCACAAAAAGACATAGATTAATCCTTAAAACATATCGCTAGGTAAAAGGCTACAAACTGTACGATTCCAATTAGACAACATTCTGGAAAAGGTAAAACTGTAGTGACAGTAAAGCTATCAGTGGTTGCCAGCAGGGACGGCTCAGGATCAAGCAGGTGAAGCACAGGGGATTTTTTAGGCTGGTGAAACTATTCCGTATGGTACTGTAACTGTGGGTATGTGATACTGTGCATTTGTTAAAACCTATAGAACTTTATAGCACAACGAGTGAACCTTAATACGTGAAAAGCATCATTTAGGAGGTCGGGGGATCCCAGGACTGAATGCAGATTGTGACAAAGCAATCTAACTGTATTAAAAATGTCTAAAACAGCTTCACTGAAGGGAGTGATGGAAAAGGGTGCTGACCTAGTAACCTTGGAAATGAGTGTGTAAGACTAAAGGCAAAAAAAAATAGTGCATAAGCACTGTACTAGGTTGAAAAAAGTTGTTTTTCATGGGGATATGGGAGAACAATTCTGATACTGTTATGTATGTGTACTGGAGTTGAATAATTAAATAAATGAGTTGTAGATGGTGGGAGCCAAGTTTCTCATTGTTGGATTGGGAGTTTACAAATAAGCCAGGAGAGGAGGCTAGAATAATTCATGTCCTTATGGATGAAAGCTGGAGACATCAGTACGATCTCACCATGTTTAGCTTAGTGTAGATAAAGAGGATACATATAGTAATATTTATAGCTCTGTCTGTATTCATGTGGGTTGATTTTTGCACGTGTATCTCCTTACTCTGACAGCTGAGAGTACCTAAAAACAATGACACTCTGGTAGGAACTAGCATACCTAGTGCCAGATCTTGGTTTCTTTCTTTTTTTCTTTTTCTTAAAGATTTTATTTATTTATTTGACAGAGAGAGATCACAAGTAGGCAGAGAGGCAGGTAGAGGGAGGAGGAAGCAGGCTCCCTGCTGAGCAGAGAGCCCGATGCGGGGCTCGATCCCAGGACCCTGAGATCATGACCTGAGCCGAAGGCAGAGGCTTAACCCGCTGAGCCACCCAGATACCCCCAGATCTTGGCTTCTAATACCACTCTCTAGTAAAAGGAACCAGAGTTCTTTAGAGAGATGGATAATTCCAGAACTTGGCAGGATGTGTATGCAAGCAGGTCCTATAAGCATCTTACAGTACTAGAAAGTAAGGAAGTACTCAAAAACAAAACAAAAGAAAGCAAAACAAATGACAGTAACAAAAACAAATGGCAAAAAAACCCCCAAACAAACCCAACAACAACAAAAGCCCATAATGAGGAGTTATATCAAAGGGACACAGGAGCAAACCAGAAGACTCCCAATTGCCAAACTGAAAGTATTTGAGTAACAAAATAAAATGAAAAAGTATAGGGCTATAATTCATAATATCAATATATATGAGTTCATACTGATATTAAGAGAGCAGTATAGAAAGGAGGGTAAAAGTGACTCAACAGTGAAGAGACCTGGAGAATATTAGCCAATATGATCAAGATCAACACCAAAGTGATAAGTCATTTGATAGTATGTATGTATTTTGTATCTGATGTGATAAAAATGGTACTTTACTTCTATAATCTTCCTCCTCAAAACCTATAACTCTAGTCTGATCATGAGAAAAACATTAGACAAATACCAGTCAAAGGACAGTTTACAAAATGCGTGACTAATACTCCTCAGAACTATCAGTGCCATCAAAAACAAGGATTTCTGAGAAAGTGTCATGACCAAGAGGAACTAAGGAGACATGAAATTAAATGTAATGTGGTATTTTAGGGGCACCTGGGTGACTCAGTGGGTTAAGCCTCTGCCTTCGGCTCAGGTCATGATCCCAGGGTCCTGGGATCAAGCCCTGCATCAGGCTCTCTGCTCAGCATGGAGCCTGCTTCCTCCTCTCTCTCTGTCTGCCTCTCTGCCTACTTGTGATCTCTCTCTCTGTCAAAAAACACAAATAAATAAATAAATAATGTAATGTGGTATTTTAGATGGGATCCTGAAACAGAAGAGGCATTAGGTAAAAACAAAGGAAGTCTGAATGAAGTATGGACTTTAATTAATAATAATGTATCATTAATGAGTCATTAACTATAAAAAATGTACCATTCTAATGTAAGATGTTAATAGAGGAAGCTGAATGTGAAGGTATATGGGAACTCTGTACTAACTTCATAATTTTTCTATAAAATGGTTTTGAAAATTAAAGTTTATTATAAAAATAATTGGTTTAGTTAAAAGAATTTTATTATTTTATTTTATTTTTTTCAGTGTTCCAAAATTCATTGTTTATGTGCCACACCCAGTTTTCCATATAATATGTGCCCTTCTTAATATCCACCAAAAAAAAAAAAGAATTTTTAAAGGTAAAATCATGACTTTTTTGCAGATATAAAAATTAGAGTGTTAAAAATTTTGTTTAAATGATTATGAAGGAACCAGGGAGATGCTCTAACCATTTAAAAAAGAATCTAAGTATGAGACACATTTATAGATCAAGAATATTGAAACAATTGTGCAAGTAGAGGCAAACTAGCTTTTTTTCAGCATGAAGGAGACAAGTCAATTTTTAAAAAAATATTTATTTATTTATTTTTAGAAAGAGAGAGAAGGATAGTGAGTGGTGAGGAGGGGCAAAGGGAGAGGAACAGAGAGAGTATCCCAGGCAGACTCTCCACTGAGTGCAGAGCCCCATGCGGGTCCCAGTCCCACCACCGATGGGATCATGACCTGAGCCAAAATCATGAGTCCAGTGCTCAACCTGTTGAGCCACCCAGGCACTCCAACATAAGTCAATTTAACCTCTACTGGACAACATAGAGTTTACAAGTCTATAGACAAGAATTTGTTTTGGATTGCAGTTATCTGCAATTTATAGAATTGTAAAATAACAACCATAAAATCAACATCAGATAACCTAGAGAGGTATTTCCTAGACAATGCATACTTTTCTACTGAAACAGTTTTTTGCCCCCTATGGTGCTTTTATCCTATATACCATTTACCATAATGATATTTCAACATAACTCAAAAATATTGAGGTTATTCTTGGAGGTTCAACCTTCTTGCCAATTCTTAATGTTTTTCCTTTTGTCTTTGAAATGTTTATTCATTGACTCCCTTTATGGTTGTCATTAGTTCTATTCCAAAATATTTTGGCACTCTGCCTTTTTAGCACATGGTCAGATTAAATTTCCCATCCCTTTTGAAGTTTGGCATAGCCACCTGACTTATGATGACCAATGAAATGAGAGAGGAAATGACTTATGTTCCTTCCTGGAAGAAATGTTAAGAACTGGCATAAGGTCTGTACATTTTCTTTTCCTGCTTTTCATGAGTGAGGAAATATGTATCTATTTTCTGTATACTTTTTTTTTTTTTAAGAGAGAGAGAGTGCATGCAAGGGGTGGGAGGGGCAGAGGGAGAAGGAGAGGGAATCTTAAGCAGGTTCCATACCCAGTGCAGAGCCTGATGCAGGGCTCTGTCTCCTGATCCATGAGATTATGACCTGAGCCAAAAATCAAGGGCCACTCAGGTGCTCTTCTTTCTGTCTTCTGTATGCCTAATTCTCTGAGTGCCTGTGAAGATCAGAGCCACCTTGATGACCTGTATTAGACTTGTAGCATGAATGAAAAATAGACTGTCATTGTGTTAAGTCACTAGAAGAAAAATGACAAATCTTTAAGTTAGATTGCTTAGGTTTGAATCTTGGCCACACCATTTACTAGTTTAATGGTCTGAAGGAAGCCCCTCAACCTCTCTGTGTTTTAATTTCCTCATGTGTAAAAAGAGGATAATAATGTCTATGATGTAAGATCGTTGTGATGATTAATTAAGATAATACACGCTATCCTTTGACACAAAGTTAATCACAGACGGGTTCTTATTTATTCTTTGGTATCTTGGTTCTGTAACTCAAAAATTGTCATTGGCCTCTCAAATTATACTTTTGAACTTAATATATTAGGACAATATTGTTGAGAATAGTACCGCTATTCCTATAGGGCAATCTTGTAGAGACAACTTTTCCACTGACTATCTCAGAATGCTCCCTGGGAGGCTCGCTTGTATCATCTTTCCTGCTAGTGCTTTTTATGTTGAGAGGTTTGTGAAACATGAGGAAATTGGATACCACGCTCTAGTATGAGATGCTACATCAGTGACAGCAGAGGACAGAGAACCTGAGGAAGACTGAAATTACTTTCTTGGCATTGGAAATTATTTTTCTTTTTCTAGCTCCTGAAATAGTATCCTTATCTTTTGAAAAATTATTATTAACCAAATGACTGCTTCACTTTCTTTTAACATTTCTGCTAAGTGAAGTAATTGAAATTAATGAAATGATTATAAAACAATAAGTATACAATAAAATATGATAAAGTATCTAAGGTTGCCCACATAGGTCACGCATATTCAAATTACTGTAGTTATTATGGACATACTTGGTATAAAAAGATACACCTGTTATCGTCTTGTGCCCTCTAGAAAAATATGTATCTCTAAGAGTGGAATGAGTTGGGATATTTTCTATAAATTTCTTGCAGCCATTTTCCCAAAATGGAAGAATATCCAGCGTTATTTGCAAACCAATTTAATGTTCATTGCAAACCAAAGCATGGAAGCCCTTTGTGTTTTGATTTATGAGTAGTTTAATTTCCCAGCTTAATGAAAAAGGATATAGAAATGAAATTAAAGGTGTATTTGTGCCTTTGGTATCTAGTGATTTTATTTCTTCTGAAAATTTGGTTTATATTGAATAATAGCAAGTGTCTTAGTCCATTTGGGTGACTAGAAGAGAGAGCCATAAACTGGGCAGCTTACAAACAACTTTTATTTTAATTTACTTCTCACAGTTCTGGCAGCTAGGAAGCCCAAGATCAAGGTGTGGGCAGATTTGATGCCTGTGAAAGGCAGCTTCCTGGTTCATAGAAAGCTGTCTTCTTGCTATAACCTCACAGGGCAAAGGGGTGAGGGAGCTCTTTGGGGCCTATTTAAATAAGGGCAATAATCCCATTCATGAGGACTTTGCCCTCAGGACTTAATTGCGTCCCAAAGGTACCACCCAGAAATAGCATCACATTGGGTGTTATGTTTCAACATATGAATTTTAGGGGCACGCTCAGATTATGTTAGGGATCTATCTTTTGTTGAGTGTTATAATGGCATGGAACCTATGAAATACAAAAATAAGAGGCATCTTTAGTAACTGGGGTCCTTTTCAAAGTCCGGGGGTGGGGGGAGCTTTTAGATGTGGTAATAATGCCTTGATTATCAATATTGGCATGCAGAAAACATACTCATATTTAATTCTTACAGATGTGGGGCACCTGGGTGGCTCAGCCATTAAATGGCTGCCTTCGGCTCAGCCCCTGATCCCAGGGTCCCGGGATCGAGCCCCGCATTGAGCTTCCTGCTCAGTAGGAAGCCTGCTTCTCCCTCACCCACTCCCCCTGCTTGTGTTCCCTCTCTCGCTGTCTGTCAAATAAATAAATAGATAAAATCTTAAAAAAAATCTTACAGATTTAAGCTTTTAATAAAGGCAATTTAATTAAACAGGTAGAAGTTGAAAATAAAGATATAAGTAGAATTTTAATTTGTTAAACAAGCAAATATTCCTTTAGTTTATGCTTGGAGACTTACCAACCAAGATGTCTCCATTTTTTGGTCACTTAATTTTTATGCATTCTCCACTTTTGTTCCCACTTGTGTAATTTTTTTTTTAAAGATTTTATTTATTTATCTGACAGAGAGAGATCAAAGTAGGCAGAGAGAGGGGGAAGCAGACTCCCCACTGAGCAGAGAGCCCTATATGGGGTTTGATCCCAGGACCCTGAGATCATGACCCGAGCTGAAGGCAGAGGCTTAACCTACTGAGCCACCCAGGCGCCCCCCCACTTGTGTACTTTTGATCATACTGTCTCTCCACATGAAATGAACTTCTTGGAGCTTAAGGTCTAATAGAAGTTGTGTATCTTTTCCAAAATATCAATTGACTTCTCGGGCCCACACTGATCTTAGAATTTCTACAGATGTTGAAGTCGTTA